>JACEVL010002769.1:0-19651 GCA_020284085.1 Aporrectodea caliginosa
AATTCGATCACTTTACAATCATTCGATCGTCGTGAAACTTGGCAGATAGACTCGCCCGCACACACTTCATTCTATCAAAATTTCAGCCCCCAAAAAAGGCTAGCTTTATAGAATCGGGGACTAACTTTTCGAATCGGGGAATTCTTTCCGAAACGCAGCGTTGCCATTGGCCAGGGTTGCCATTGGCCGTAACAGAAACGGGCGCGCTGCATCATTAAACGGACGCTATGTTGTAAAATGAACGCGGACATATATATTTGTAGAGGTAACTGCTTCGTAAGACGCATTATAGGATATTAGATGGATATAGTAAAAAACTTTGTTTTTTACGGGCTGTATTTTATTATCCATCTAGTTTAACTTGCGGGAATCTTTTGCTTGCTTGATTGAGCCACAGGCTAAAAAGTCAAATCTTGCGACGACTAGTTCGATCACTTACAATCATTCAATCGTCGTGAAACTTGGCAGATAGACTCGCCCTCGCACACACTTCATTCTATCAAAATTTCAGCTCCCCCAAAAAGGCTAGCTTATAGAATCGGGGACTCAACTTTTCGAATCGGGGAATCCCCTTTTCCGATATGCAGCGTTGTCATTGGCCAGCGTTGTGATTGGCCGCAGTCGTAAAATGAACGCGGACTATATATTTGTAGAGGTAACTGCTTCATAAGACCCATTATAGGATACTAGATGGATATAGTAAAAAACTTTGTTTTTACGGGCTGTATTTTATATCCATCTAGTTTAACTTGCGGAAATCTTGTAATCTTGTAATCTTGTTTGAGCCACAGGCTAAAAGGCAAATCTTGCGACGACTAATTCGATCACTTACAATCATTCAATCGTCATGAAACTTGGCAGATAGACTCGCCCTCGCAGACACTTCATTCTATCAAAATTTCAGCTCCCCAAAAAAGGCTAGCTTATAGAATCGGGGACTCAACTTTTCGAATCGGGGAATCCCCTTTTCCGATACGCAGCGTTGTCATTGGCCAGAGTTGTGATTGGCCGCAGTCGTAAAATGAACGCGGACTATATATTTGTAGAGGTAACTGCTTCATAAGACGCATTATAGGATACTAGATGGATATAGTAAAAACTTTGTTTTTACGGGCTGTATTTAGCATATTTTTCATTGACTAGGACTAAGGACTGCCTTGGCTCAACGCCGGGCATTTGCTGTGGTTGGTCCCTCTACTTGGAATGACCTTCCCCCTCATTAAGGGCTAAACTAATGACTAGTTTTTCCTCTTTGGTCTCTCGTCTCTTTAAGCTCGATTATCTTTCGAAGGTATTTCGCTATTGGATGGATCCACAGTTTAACGGCAGCTTATGACAACATAGGCCGTTGCCGCCGACAAAGATTAGTTTTGGCATATTACAGCTCTTGGTTTTCGTTATTCTGATAGACGTGCTATATAAATCTTTAGATACGATACGATATTGGAGATCAAAGTCATAACAATTCACCACCAATTGAAAAAAAATGCTTATACAACAAATTGGAACGCTTTGTAAAGGTGTTGAAGGAGATGGTGATTTTACTACGTAAGTATTCTTTATAAGGCTGAGATAAACGCCATGACTTTGTAGCAACGAATCGATCATCAGTGAAAAAGTAGCAGAATTTCAGATGAAAGAAACTGATGCATTATTGTAAACTTACAGTAATAACTGTATCTCTAAAACTAAGAGCATAAAACTTTATATAGACCCCGAGGTGCAACATGGGAACAATTGGGTTTCCATTGGACATGGGACATGGTCCCAGAGTACGGGTCTGTTTTGAAAAATTAAGTTTTCTTACATATACATTTTATTTCGGCAATTTATTTGATGGGTGGACCAGGGTGGTTGAACCCGTAACCCATCCCAACCCCATATACGCCCATGTATGACAGGCCTACGTTGCAATTAAAACTATCAGGTTAGATTTCGGAGCAAATATTAGTAGTAATTTTAACTGTCTAAGTTAGGTTAATCATATATCGAGTCTGGGTGAGTTTTCAAGCCCTGCGTGGAAGATCTAATTTTATATAAAGCCATAACGTCATAAAGTGAAAATCTCGAAGAAGAGTTCAAAGGTTAAACGACGTCTTATGGCGGCTAGGCTCTTTGACGTCAGTCGCCTCCTTTGTTAATACTTTGGACTGGCATTGACAGTAAACGTATATAGTTTAAAGTTTAAACAACTCTCACTGCATGCACCAGGTATATGGCAAGTATGTTGTGGGGCGCGGTGGTGTAAGGGGTATGTTCGGTGCCTTGCAGCCGGAGGGTTGCGGGTTCGAATCCACCTACAGGGTATGTTTGGTGCCTTGCAGCCGGAGGGTTGTGGGCTCGAATCCACCTCAAGCCGCCGCGTAGGGACCCTGGGCAAGTCCTTCACTCGCAATTGCTCATGCGCTTCGGCGTGAAACTCCGATTCAGTGTCGCGCGCTGTGGTCGGGAGCGCTTCTGAGTAGAAATCTTGAAGGGGGCGCTATATAAATATCTGAAATGAATGAAATGAAATGAATATATATACAATTATTGAAAATACAGCAAAAATGCTTATGTAGTCCGGACTAAAATCATTTTAAAGGTGTCTAGAGAGTAACAGGTGCATCGAAGGATTTTTGGAATAGATGCATGCATATATTATGCATGTATGTTTGCATGTGTATATGTATGTATGTATGTTTTTTAAATCTTCGTCGTTTACTGATTCAAACTGACAGGAACCCAGTATGATTACATACCATATAGTATGAACGGATGATCACAAATTATTAGAGGAGCCGAATTTAACTGCATGTATAGCTTCCTTGCTAGGCGCTCATCTGTCATTTTACCAAAGCCACGGGCGAATTGAACACTGAGTGGACCTTTTGTTTACGTCTACTGATTTTCTCGATAGTGACCTGAATACGGTTTTGATTTGGTGTGCCATCGGTTGATGCCTTGTGCATTAGACACTGGCGCAATAGAAGGAAATGCATAATGTGTGCAAAGCAAAGCTCGAGGGTACGTACCATACGTATTCTATTTTTTGAAAGGTACGTACGTATTTTAACGTACCCTATTTTAGGGTACGTAAACAATACAAAAATAACACAAAAATAGGTTAACCACGTCATTGCTCATCAGATTATACGTAGACTATGGTTGCCGGGTAAACCATAAATAAAATGTTTCGTGTATGATACGTACCATACGCGTATTCTATTTTTTGAAAGGTACGTACGTATTTTAACGTATTCTATTTTAGGTACGCGTACCCTCGAGCTCTGGTGCAAAGTTTGGGGAATTTCACTTTGAAGAAAAGATGAGTTATCAGTTAAAAGCGAAAGTCTCTTGGTAGGAGAGTTGCGAACATGAGGAGGTGCACGGAGAGTTCCAGAGGGAGAGACAGCGGCGTAAATCATGGGGACAGAGGGGGACAGTCCCCAAAGTTTTGACTTAAGCCCTGCTGTCCCCCCCCAAAATCCGGCTCCTCGTAGGTACTCTGTCCCCCCAAAGTTATGTATAGATTTTCGCCTCTGGGAGAGACCGTGAATAAACGCCGGTGTCACGAAATAGAGTATCCCCATACATGAGTATCCCCCTTAGCGAAATGGAGTATTCGGTTTAATTTGCGTTTGTGGCGGTTTCTAAGTGTATCCAGTCGCACTGTTTGGATTTATTGTACACATAACATTTTTAAATTGCGTATCTTTAGTTTGTAAGTCGACCTGAAATGAATTTACTTCGTTTTGGGTGCACGATTTTGACTGGATTTTCGCCGAGGCTATCGTGATGCGTATACCGATGGGGGATAGAATGGTTTATCCTCCCGGATACTCTAAACCGGTTTATTCCATCCGGGGGGATGAATTCATGCATCCCCCGGATAGTCGTAAGACGGATACTCTATTTCGTGATACCGGCCAAAGACAAGACGTGGCAGGAACAACATACTTTCCAGCAGATGCTGATTGAAGAGAGGATTGGCCTTCAACAGAGCCACAGGGTGTAACCATGGAAGATAAGTTGGATGGCAGATGACCTGCATGTGTTTTGGAAGTGAGGAGTGCCAGCCTGCCGTGGAAAAAATATTTCGCGTTTTAGAGAGAGAAAGAGACAGTAAGAGATAGTTACAGAGAGACAGAAAGAGATACAGACAGACAGACAGACAGACATACAGACAGACAGACAGACAGAGACATTGCGTATGTGTGTGTTTCTGTGTGTCTGTGTGTGTTGGGTCAAGAATAGGATCCCGAACAGTATGTATTTGTAGGGATATTGTCGGAGGCGATATATCATACATCATCATCATCATCATCATCATCATCATCATCATCATCATCATCATCATCATCATCGTCATCATCATCATCATCATCGTCATCATCACCATCTTCACCACCATCATCATTATCACTATCACCATCACCATCATCACTACCACCACCATCATCACCACAATCATCACCATCATCACCACCACCACCACCTCCACCACCACATCATCATCATCATCATCATCATCATCATCATCATCACCATCACCATCACCATCATCACCATCATCACCATCACCACCATCATCATCATCATCACAATCATCACCATCACCACCACCACCACCACCACCTCCACCACCACCATTATCATCATCATCACCATCATAATCATAATCATCATCATAATCATCATGACCACACCATCATCAGTTCCTGGCGCAGGCTTGATAGCGCTTTTCATTTATGTCGGCAAGATTTCTCCTGCTAGTGAATTCCATTCATCCATCCATGCATGCCAAGAGGTGAAAAAAATCAAAACGAGGAATTTCTCTCTCTGTCTCTGTCTTTCTTTCTCATTCCCTGTGTCTCTCTAGGTACATGTAACTCTGACTCTGTTTCTGTCTCTTTCTTTCTGTATCTGTTGGTTCAGTTGTCTTCGTCTCATTCCCTTTCTCTCATTCTGTCTCTCTGTCTCTCTGTCTCTGTCCCTGTCTTTGTCTCTCCCGCTCAGATATTATTTCTTCCCCCGCAATACGAAAGTCCTACGACTTTGTCCAAATGTATCTAGCCCCAGTTCAGGCTCATAAACACAATTATTAGTCACGGTGCATTACGCGCAGAGCATTAGGCTCGTTCACAACTTAGATGATGTTGGCGCCCAAAACTGCCTCCGCCTTTGCTATCTCCATTGTTCATTCAAAGCTTGATGACTGCAATTCCCTCTTCCTCAACCTCGAATCCACACAACTCAAGCGTCTGCAAAATTATCCAAAACTCATGCACTAGCCAGAGCGGTCACCAGAACGCCCAAGCATCATCATAACACTCCCATCCTCAAATCACTCCATTGGCCAAAAATGCCAGAGCGTATCCACGCGGTGGTGTAGGGGTATGTTCGGTGCCTTGCAGCCGGAGGGTTGCGAGGTTCGAATCCACCTCAAAAAGCCGCTGCGTAGGGACCCTGGGCAAGTCCTTCACTCGCAATTGCTCATGCGCTTCGGCGTGAAACTCCGACTCAGCGTCCGCGCATTAGTCGGGAGCGCCTCTGAATGGGCAATCTGCGTAGAACAAGTGTTCAAATACAATACAATACAATATAGTTACAGACGATAACAAGTTCAACCGGAGTCCAATTTAACTGTATGGCAACCTGCAAGACGCCTATCTGGCCTACTGCTCATGTTACCAACGCCACATTGCGAATGAAAGGCTGAGTCAACCTTATGGGGTAACCGGTTATCGAACCGGATCTTCGTGCCATTGTATTAGTTTGTAATTATTAGGTTAGAGTCAGGCAACTGCAGACAACATTAAATATAAAGGTGATTATTATAAATATATAATTTATAATATTAAGTGTATTATATAAATATACATTAATATATTCTCGATGGTGTATATATATATTGTGGAAATTGATATTATATATATATATATACTTATATAGATGCATCGTATCCAATGCACGTTTACACATAATATATTTTTATGTATGCACTCTTATTCGTTAGAATATGTATAGCTATAATATTGTACGCATCAACATCAAGTATATATATATATATATATATATATATATATATACGTATAAATACCCAGCCTAATATATATATATATATGTTCATAATACATTTAATATTGATATATATATATATATATATATATATTAGGCTGGGTATTTTACGCGTTATTAAAGCGATTAATGTGTTAATTAATTAAAGCGATTAAATTTTTCACGCAGTTAACGCGATTCTCACTGCACCCAATTATTTCTACAATATGCGCTAAAACAATTCTTGATAAACACGCTCTGTTTAAACTGTTAACTTTACAGCAATAACCAAAAAGTAAAAACAAATAGTAGAAGCATGTTTGCTTTTGTTTGCAAGCATTTATACAGCGCATATTCAACGTAAATACTCAGAGTAGGTAGAGTAGTTGTACTTGTTATCTGTTGTGACATGCGTTAAAATTAATTGCGTTAGTAAAAATTCTTATCGTGCGATTAATTTCGAATAAAAATTTTAATCGTTGCCCACCCCTAAGATGTATATATATATTGGACACCTATAAAACGTGGTTCATCGATTCTATATAAAAATGAGACGCGGTTCGCATTTGGTTCCAGCGCACTCTTTACACACCTTCAAAACGGTGCCGAGCGATTCTATATAAGAGTGGGACCCGGCAACCGACGTGTTCATGTTTCACTATCGATCTATGTATATAATACTATGTCTCTTAGATACATTCGCCTATATTATATGTGTGTGTATATACATAAACTTATATGTATGTAGTATGCCAAACTGCATTTCTTGTTAATAAATGGTGTTTATCTAAGCCTACTGAAAAAAACACTCTGACACTTAGCCTGAATATCTGATAGAAATGTTTGAATTTATTAGCACAAATGATTGTTGGATGGCCATACATTGCTACTAAATAAAACTGAGACTCAAATATGAAAGCTACTTGAACAATGTATAGAAAATCATGATAAGTACATGTATAGTCGAAATGTTAAATGTGCATGCTGTTTGTAATATTGCCAATGTACAATGTTTGATATGACGTCAGCGGCAGATGTTGTCATGAGATGTCATTAAACTGATGATTAATCAAATCAAAAACCGACGTGTATTGCAATAGGCGCTTGTTTTGCGGAATGAAGTATAACAATCAAATGAGAACAGTGACAACAGGTTAAAGAAATTTTAAACCGACGTCAGTGGTATTACTTCCCAAAAGACGTCGCTATACACACTCTCCATCCATCCATGTGGTGGCTCCAGTCCGAAGTCTGGCAAAAGGAGGAGGGCAACGCTAATCATTCTTGTTATGATAGCGTGTGCTTAGAAACTAACCAATGTGGTTGTATAAGGGGTCATCCATTAATTATGTCAACAAATAGGGGAGGGTTTGGAAAAGTTTGACAGTTGTTGACAGGGGAGGGGGTTTGGTCCAAGTTGACGTCAACAAATTTTTTTGTTTAATAAATGGACAAAATATGGTAAATGACTAAAAAAGTCATCAGGAAAAAAATGGCTAAAAACGGTCATCGGAGTTTAAATCTCTAAAAAAAGGTCATTGAGAAAAAAAGTCAGCCTGGCTACGCTGCCGGTAGGGGGTTCTGGGATTGTTGACATAATTTTTAGGGGGGATCCGTCAATGTTTGACAGTTGTTGAAAAGGGGAGGGGGTCAAAAAGGCCTAAAATTTGTTGACATAATTAATGGATGACCCCTAAGCAATAAATGTCTGAATGTTTTACCCATCTAAAGAAGCAATACTTGAAGTGTTAAATTGCTTACTCAGTTACTCACCTGCACTAAACATATGTAGCCTCAAACATACGCACAGAATACATAGCTACGTAATACATAATATGTCTATGCTTACACACGTACATGCGTACATGCATACATGCATATATATATATATATGTATATATATATATTCATTCATTCATTCATTCGGGAATTTATATAGCGCCCCTTCAAGAAAACTACTCAGAGGCGCTCCCGACTACAACGTGCCCAAAAAGAACAGTTTTGAGTTTAGTAAGGAAAGTTTCAGGCAGACTCCCAGAGTGTAGAATATATATATATATATATATATATGTGTATATATATATATATGTGTGTGTGTGTATGTGTGCTTGTGTGTGTGTGTGTGTGTGTGTGTGTGTGTGCACGTACATAAATGTCTATGTATGTTGGCATACGAATGCATACACATAATACTTGCATGTATATATACATACATACCTAGGAACATACGTTCATACATACACACATACATGCATACATGTACTTGAAGACTATAATTCGTACTCGGAGTCATTTAGATTGACGAGATAGTCAGCCATCTAGCGGAATCTAAAGTCGCAGAAGATGGAAACAACTGACAGGAAATTTATGTCCAGAAAAAACGAGTTAATAATAATTCACGTCCTTTTAATAATGTCAGCTGATGAAATAAATCACACGAAGCATATAATAATTGTATATGAAACTGCTACTGCGTAGGCATATGTATAATATGCTTATATGCTTATATAAGCCTATGCCTGTATATATATATATATATATATATATATATATTATGCATATGCATATATATTTTTTATTCGAAGTATGATGTATATGGATATTTATCATCATTATATTCCTAGGTTGATATAATTTTTATATTGTAATTATATACTTCGTTTTATATTATTTTTTATATATTTATAATGTTTTTATATATTATGTATGTTTAGATTTGCCTGAATGTGCATTTTATGTTAGTATTACTATCGTTCGTATACTTCAAATCTTGTGTTTTTCCCATCTTTAGTCCAAATCATGTCATTGCTTCTTTTTAATTTTCCATCCATCACAGAAGATAAATTATTACCTGCCTTCGCTTTCCATATCCACAGAATCATCCACATGACCAATTCATCGCAGTAGTTTCATGTGTTTAAAGATATCTTGTGGCATACAGATTGTTACAGACGATACATCTAGCGTTTGTACGAAAATATCGTTTATATAATGTCGGTTGCACGCTATTTAAAGGTTTCTAATGAGCAGTAAAATTATTTATAGTATGCAGTGTTTAACGACATCTTGTGGCTCACTTCGACTCAGTGTCGCATGCAGATAGCGTTTTTCTTTTAAATTATCAGTTTAGTTACATCGCACAACAACATCGGCCGCTGACGTCATATCAAACTTTGTACATTGGCAATATTACAAACAGCATGCAGATTTAAACTATACTGGTAGCTAACTAGCTATCATGATTAATCTTTAAATTGTTCAAGTAGCTAACATATTATTTGAGCCTCAGTTTTATTTAGTAGCAACGTATGGTTTATACAACAATCATTTGCGCTAATTTCAAACATTTCTAGCAGATATTTGAGCTAAATGTAAGAACGTTATTCAGTAGTCCTTGACACACACCATGTACTAACAAGAGATGTAATTTGACATATATATATACGCATATATACGCATATATACGCATATATATACGCATATATGCGTTTATATATTTTACGCATATATAGCATATATAGATATACACACATATATTAACTATATATGCTTATGTATCTAAAAGACGTAATATTATATACATAGCGTGCTGCTGAAACATGAAAAGAACGTGATATATTTATTATTTTATACACCCGGGCATAATATATACAGCGATTTATTATTTTCAGAAGATGTCACGCCCCTTCAAATTCCTCCAATCAAATTCCTCCCACTTCCCCAAACATGCGCAGAACTCCTCCTCTGTACAACTTAACCCTCGGGCTACCAAGGGGGGGTGGTTGCCACCCCCTAGGTTTTTTTTTCATCTCAAACTTTTTCCGTATGGAATAAAAATTTGACCTTTTAGGTAGCTGTAGGGGGTTCATTTACACACGTTTTGAGGTAAAATGTGAGATGATATCTCTCACCGTTCAAAAGTTTTACCCAATATACCCGAGGCACCAGGGGGTGGATACCACCCCCTAGATTTTCGACTATATCTTATCCGTCATTTAATATTAAGAGACACACATTTTACCACTCTATAGAGGGAATGTGGGGCTACATTTCTATGGTCACTGAGTTGACCTGAGACAACCGGAAGTGCTCAAAATAAATAATAATACGCGTAATATGCGTGAAAAATGGCTGAATGGAAGCATTCCCCCTTAGTTTTTTGTCTGTAGTGTATTCATTTGTCTTCCTGGAAGAGAAACAAAGATACCATTCTTTAGAGGGAATGTAGGGCTTCATTTGCATACCTACATCTTTGTCTTTTGAATACCGGAAGTGATCAAAATAAATAATAATACGCGTAATCTGTGTGAAAATGGCTGAATACAGCATTACAACGTAAACCGATATATATGTATGGATATATATGTATGGATGTACATTTATACTATATAAACATGTGTAGGGATGATTGTGTGTATCTTTTATACATAGATTAGTTTCAAAACACACATAATCTTATATTTGTTTATCCAAAAAGTACAAAATGTACGCAATAATATACAATATTGCTAATTAATGGGTTCCGTTGTTAAAAGTGATGTAATTTCGAGGTGCATTCACATAATGTACAACTAAATATACCATTCTGTGCAGAAATGAATGCTGAATCCATTGCTATATTACAAGTTATGATATGTGAAACCAAACACGAAATCCAGGGGGGGTGGTAACCACCCCCCCTTGGTAGTCCATGTCACAAAAAAAGCTTGGTAGCCCTAGGGTTAAACACAATATTCAGTTGTATGGATGTAAGAAGGTATGTTTAAAAAAACACCAACTTGAGCCCCACAGGGCGCGTTATTTTTGAGTGGCTAAATTTAGGCTATTTTGTCTAATGATGTATATTGATTTTCCTGCTTTGCAATTATAGCGTTGGAGTGAAACTGTCATTTCTATATTATCGGTTAAGAGCTATTTAAAGGTGTGTAATCAGATGTAAAATTTAATTATTGAAGCTGTTGAACATTTTTTTAGGAAATAGATTAAGGTTCTCATGTACGTTAAGATTGTTCATTAAAAAATTGTACATTTTAAACCGTTGTGCATGACAATTGCTGTAATTTGGTTAAAAAGATGAGAACAAATAGAAGGCGGAACACCGTCTGGGAATTACCCATCGTTGTAAATATACTCTAATGTATAGGTCACATATGCAAAAAAGCCACGTTCCTTTCATATATATATATATATATATATATATATATATATATTATTTCTAAATGCATGTAAGTGTGCATATATGCAATAGGTATGTATCTTAACATTTACATGGTTTGTAGTTCCTTTATACATATGTTCATTGTGTCAACCTATTATTCTCCTTGATTTATTTCTTGAATATATTGGATATAATTCATAAATTGGAAATTTCAACGTTCTGTAATCTTACAAGTAAGCACTTTTAATTCATGCATGCAGACTGTGATAATAACTGAAGCGAAAATTAAAGTATGGTTTAAAAGAGCAATAGTTGACTCATTGTTTATATCTGTATAGTTTGATGTGCATGGCGTTTTTGCAATTTTTAATGTATGATATGTATTCGTACCCATCGCCGCCAAATGGCTGGCATCAGGAACTGAGATTGCTGATAATGATGGTGTATGATATGACGCCAACGGCCAGATATCTCACTGATTCATAAATACCGTAACGTAAGGTGGCCGCAAGATAGTTTTAGAAACTGAATACGCTGTGTAATGTAAGAAATGTTTCTATAGGGCACATATATATATATATATATATATATATATATATATATATATATATATATATATATATATATATATATATATATATATATATATATATATATACAGGACTTTTCATAGACCAATGCTAATACGGATTTTCACGAGTACGACTTAGGGTAAACAGAAACGTATTTACAGCTCAATAAGTTGCAACAATACGTATATTTTAATTTCCATTTAGACACCTTAAAAACAATTGCATCGTCGGTATATTATATATGTCAATTAATCGTAAAATAAATAGCTCAAAATACAGGAAGGCATAGAATTAGCGAATCAAATAAAAGATCGGATTATAAATACGCTGATATATAATGTATATATATATATATATATATATATATATATATATATATATATATATATATGTTTGTGTGTGTTTGTGTGTGTTTGTCTGTGTATTTGTGTTTGTTTGCGTGTGTGTGTTTGTGTGTGTGTGTTTGTCTGTGTGTGTGTGTGTGCTTGTGTTTGTGTGTGTGTGTGTGTGTTTACGTGCGTGTGTGCGCGCATGCGAATACCTGTGTCTGCTTAATGCAAACATGTACATGTACAGCACAGTTCTGGAATTAAAGAAAAACTATTGGTTGAATTGATTTATTAAGCTAATAATTATTTAGTTAATTATCATTTAATTAAGTTCTTTCTGCTATGAACAGCAGGAATTCTTATTATATACTTGCCATTGTCGGGATATCTTGGCTGGCAGGGGAGATAGACAATGAAGAATAATTCCGCCACTTGCACATATTCGAGTTGTGCCAGTCCTAAGCCTGGATTAAGGAGGAGGGCGATCCTAATCAGCGTCACTATAGATGCACATCTAGCATCATAAAACAGAACTACCATTGCATCTGCAGTCATTGGCCCTTCCATACGCGTATATATATAATCCAATATTTAACGACATCCTATAGCTACAAAGGCTGTTGACGTCTTTAAAGTTGTTGATGTATTTCCGTTCATTTTCTTGTAATGTTCTCACAAATGTTCTTTCTCCTTTCTCGTCTTTGATTCCGTTTCTGATAAGATGCTGACGTATTTAAAGTTTCTGACGATTTAAGTTCATTTTCATATAATTTCTATCAACAGTTTTCTTTTTCTTTTCTTGGCTTTGATTCCGTTTCTGATAAGATGTAGACGTATTTAAAGTTTCTGACGGATTAAGTTCATTTCCGTATAATGTTAATAACTGTTTTCTCCTCAATCTTATTAATAATATTAACAATATTTGATAGATACATATTATTTGATTTGATACATATTAAAGTATTGTATCTCCATTATGTTTGGCCCATTGGCTCTTTTTATTGTAATTCTTTTTTAACATCTTTTTTTTTTTTCCTTTTTCTCCTTTTGTTTCTTTTTTTGGTGGCTATTTCAGCTCTCTTTTGGCTATATCAGCTCTTTTTTGGCTATATCAGCTTTTTTTTTTGGCTATTTTAGCTCTTTTCAAATATGTTTACAAAGTTATTAACAGTACTTCTTTAAGTTTTCTAAAATAACATGTAATGCTATTTGCAAACAGAAATTCAGCACAGATGTGTAATATATATACATGTATTATATACACATTTTATTTTAACATACATCTATTTACAAGAATGCATGTTAACAATTATTTACATGACAGAATACTTAATTAAACATTTCATTAAACATTTTCCTATGAAACAATGTAATATCATTAGAAAATGCAATGAAATAATGAAATGACCATTAATCACACATATTTTGTGTTTATTGGTATTTTAATCATAAGGAATGTGTTCAACTATATGTTTGTAATAGATTTGATCTGATACTAATATTTATGACAATAATTATAGTATTTTTCCTTTATTAATGATTTTAACAAGATTATATACTGCATACGCGTGAAGGTTCCGCTAAACACTGGATATATACTTTTATACTTGAAATACAAAAGACCCATTTAGACACCTTTGAAACTGTAATTTATTGGAATATTAGTGTTTATTTTCACACCTTTAAATCGCTTGTTTCTTCCGCTATAAATAACGCCGTAATACTCCGATTGATACTCTTGCACTATCTTTGCAGACAAACGATATGTTGCTAAACAGAAGAAACTATTACGTGTCTATGTATACGTAACAAAAATGTAATGTCGTTAAACAGTAAACAAGCACGCAAGCGACATTACATTTTTGTAATTGTGTGGTAACAAAGACCATTAGCGTCGCCCTAATCCTTTAACCAGGCTTGGGACTGGCACTATAGCTAGTAACCTCTCTTCCACCTTTGCTTTTCTCAAAACCTTTTTCTTCTCGTTGGCCTTGCGCACTGGGAGCGCCTCTGAATGGTTCACTCTATGAGAGGCGCTTTATAAATGACTAGCAATTTTTACCCGGCGTTCGCCCGGGTTTTCCCCAGGCGTAATTTTTAACGGCTGCAAATAAAGGCTACTTACTTACTATATTTGCTGATGGGCTTCAAATATTTAAAAATGTCCATATATCTGAATGGAAACGATATTTAGAGGTGAACATAGTTGCTTTGCCCGTGTACTGCACGGGTTATCTCTACCTTATAATTATAGGCAATATTATTATTTTGTTCCCCGTTCTTTACGGTTTATCTCTACCTGAAATAGGCGTATTATTTTGTTCCCCGTACTACACGGGTTATTTCTAAATTATAATAGGCGTATTATTTGCCGTTGGCCAGCGTGACGTAAGATTGCATATTTAGCC
This sequence comes from Aporrectodea caliginosa, assembly GCA_020284085.1. Classification (NCBI taxonomy): domain Eukaryota; kingdom Metazoa; phylum Annelida; class Clitellata; order Crassiclitellata; family Lumbricidae; genus Aporrectodea; species Aporrectodea caliginosa. Next base: position 14,507 of record JACEVL010002769.1, read on the forward strand.
GCGTGACGTAATTTAAAATTGCATATTAATTTTAGTGACGTGGACAAATGGGCATGCTTATAATGTCCATAAATCGGAATTGAAAGCAAATTATGAGCTGAAAGTAATTGGGATGAGATAGAAATTCGAATAGCTAAAGTAAGTTTCGAGTTGCTTTGACCTAGAAAATCGGCAATGGCCGTGGTTGCAAAAAATGTGAGCTTAGTGTAATTAGGTCACCAAATCTGTAAATGGTTGCGCTGACCTAGAAATTCGCCCGTGGCGACTTCTGATTGGTTGCTAGATGCTCCGTGTGACGTAAGATTGCTTATTAAGCATGCGTGACGTGAACAAATGGCCTTACTATGGGCGGTATTGAAATAAGCTCGCTGAAAAGTTAAATTTAAAATGGCCATATATCGGCGTTTAAATAAAATTGCGAACTGAAAATAGTCGCGTTGACCTAGACGTTGCGTAATAATGCTTTGTAAATTTTTTCAACTCGCTAAACCGTTCCGTTTCGGAGCCTTTAGCCGGACAGCGATGCATTGCAAACATACATACATACATACGGAAGGACAAACTTTAAGAATTATAGTATAAGATTGAATACGATACGATACGATACGCAACCTGTCAAATATCATAACACGCCAGACATGAAGCAAACGAAAACCGAATAAAGTAAGTCTTATAAAATGAACTGATTGGAGTAATGATCTTTAGAGACGTCAACAGTCATTATAGTCATTATAGTCACAAACCTTAGAACTAATAATAATAACAACTACACAACGGTTAGTTAACAAGTAAAAAAATATATGCGAAGTCGATGTGCCATACAGCCACATACGATTATCTTTGAACAGTTAATGCTACTAATAATTTGTACATCCTTTAATATTTCGAGGTTTGCAACCTGCTTAGACACTATTTGAACGTTTTTACAGTTTTCTTACTGATTTAACATAGGTTTATTTTTTTATTTTTGCTTCCAACTACAGCATACATGCACACGTCTATATGAACATCTGCTGGTATGCAAAATGAGTGCCTCCTAAACGACACCCACCTTCGCAGCTACTCTGACCCCTCTGATCCTCTGGAAACCGGACTCTGTCTCCTTCGGACTACTCTCTCGGACAACCCTTCTGACTAGACGCAGCGCTCGTGAATAAGCTTGTGCCCTGCGCTTGGCTTTCGAGTGGCGCTTTAGAAGTTTGGAGATTACGGTTACGATTACGATTACTCCTTTGCACACCTTAATTGTAGTTTCCAATTAGCCTATACAAATAAGGCACAATTGACAAGACATGTATCGTGACCCGTGGAAAGCGAACAATTTGATGTAACAAAAACTTCACCTGTTGCCAATATCTGCACAGGTCTTTCACACAAAACTGAAAGCTCTCCTCCTTCACAAATCCTATCCCGATTCCTCCAATCCTCCTCTTCCCATTACCTCCCTTCCCGTTTCAATACTAAACACAATCCACTGTATAACCATCCGACCCTTTGGATATTGACCTGGAACTGATTTTGACCCCACTGCCTATCGATTTTGCTTTGACTGAGCGCCTGTGAAAAAGCTGATTCCAACGACTTCGCTTTTTGTTAGCACTTGAAATGACGATTACGATTAGTGAAGTCGTTTCAAAAGCATCAAACCGGTTTCAAACGAATTCTTAAATAGTGTTGGCTATTTACAAACTGTATTTGTACTGGAATTTAAATTACTCGCTGCACACACGTCCGCTTGACCTCCCCGGATTCTGACCTGGCACTGGAGCGGAAAAACGACCTTACCATTCCTGACTTGATTTGATATAGCGCCGTTTGACAAGGCTCGAGGGTACGTACCATACGTATTCTATTTTTTGAAAGGTATACGTACGTTTTTAACGTACCCTATTTTAGGGTACGTAAACAATACAAAAATACGTTATCCACGTCATTGCTTATTATATGAATGTTCAATTTAATTTAAGCAAACAATCACAATCCAGTATACAGAGTAGTAAATTGCTGCAATGCTATATTGTAGGTCCATGTTTATCCAGCATACATTGCACTTAATGTTTATCCAGCATACATTGCAAGCCGAGTAAACCATAAATTTAAAAAAATTCGTGTATGACACGTACCATACGCGTATTCTATTTTTTGAAAGGTACGTACGTATTTTAACGTATTCTATTTTAGGGTACGCGTACCCTCGAGCTCTGCCGGTTGATAAACTGGTCTCCCTGACAGAGCTTTTTGTATTGAATTGTATTGTATTGTATTTTATTGTATTCAAACATTTACAAAGCTCTTCTAGCAGGGGTGAATCGTTCAGAAGCGCTCCAAGTGCGCAAGGTCATGAGAGAAGAAATAGGTTTTGAGAAAAGGAAAGGAGGAGGAGGGGCTATATATACCAGCTAGAATTTGAGAGCGAATAGATGGGGCCAGATCATTCCAAAGAGATGGACCAATTGAGATAAAGGACCGGGTCTGAGCCAGAGCTGTTGTAGCTTTTGTGTGACGCGGAGAAATTCCGGACATTTACATAATATTACATTACATTACAAGTGGTTTAGCTCTCCAAACGTGCAAAGCCACACAAGAGTCTATCCAGTGCTTTGCCATTGACAATAGAATCTATCCCCTGTGGCATATTCTAAAAAGTCTATCCCGTGACAATTACTTGCCCAAGATTTTCACAAAATGTAGCTGACAATGCATTGTGAACCACTAGCGCACCCTATCGCGTTCTTCAGGGACTATAAATAATCCCAGTGACCCCGTTATATTCCTCCTATACAACTGATTTATCGCCGAAGGGTGAACAGTGACATTGCCTGAAGATTGTAACGGTTGCTATCAGCGCGCGTAGTAGCAGTGTCGCCACCTAGCGAATGCGAGTGATTTATTATCTCCGTTTCTTTCGGTAGAGCGTTGCAGAGTGCTTTGCGTTGCTGGCTGTTTGCTGTGGATCTTATTAAAACGTCATTATGCTAATTAGACAGGGCAATTAGTCTAAGATGCATTGAAATGGTGGCAGAAATGGGGTGGTTTGAGGAGAATCATGGGTAGAAGCAGGAGAGACAAAATAAGGAATGATCAAACAAGAAAAGACCTCGGAACGGAGGAGACGGTGGTAGAGAGAATTGGGAGACGAAGACTTAGAATCTTAGATGGTACGGACACGTGAGACGGATGGCGGGAGAGAGACTGCCCAATGCGGCGCTACACGGTCACGTGGAGGGAGAGAGGAGCAGGGGAGGGCAACGGAAGACCTGGATGGACAACATCCAAGAAGACCTGCAGAAGAGGGGTACAGACATAACGAAGATCGGCAGCATAGTACGGAATAGAGAACACTGGAGAGGCTTCATAAGGGCCTCATCGTCGGGAAACTGATGGAAGAGAAATAAGAAGAAGAAGCATTGAAACGGGTGGTCATATTCATCATCTATCTCTTGAATGAATTACCATTGATAACTTGCCATAACGATAGACAGGACAATTTGAGGTAAATTAGAGCCCAAATTGTGCTCAATTTGGCACCAGACCCCGATGTGTGAACTTACGACGCTCCCCATACCCACCTAGTCCTTAGGGGCTTCTTGCCTTCGGCAATCGCAGCTTCGCGCCTTCGGCGTCGCAATGCCCCCACTCAGACATTCTAGTAGGTCCTCAACTTCTGGACCGTGGTTGCGCCAATGCTTCCCTCTATGACTTGCGCTATGATCTTATCTGCATGGGGTACTTCTGTCTTTGCCCGTGCTCTTAAGACTTTTCTTTTCTCGCGGGGCTTTTCGCACTGGGAGCGCCTCTGCTTACGTCGTACTGTGAGAGGCGCTTTAGAAACCTCTGCAATGCAATTACAATTGATTTCAGGATCCGAACCCACCAGATGAAACGATTAACCACTCCGCCACTGTACCAAGACAACGCAGTCTATTGTATTGTATTGTATTCAAACATTTATAAATTAATTACCTCATTGCAACGTATTCTCTTGTCTTACTTGGCTTAAATACATGCACAGGAAGCAATTTGTTATAGCGCTGTCTTTAGACACCTTTAAAACGTTGTCTCCGAAGCTATATAGGCATGAGACGCCGTAAGCCGTTGGTTAGATCGCTGTCTTTAGACACCTTTAAAATGCAGCCAACCAACGTTATATTAAATAAATACATTGCATGTACATTTGTGTCACTTTTCTATGCACATTTTTTCTTTGGTCGTAATCAGGCAGAGCCAGTCCCAAGCCTTGATGAAAAAGGAGTGCGATGCTAATGATCTTTGTTATCACAGTGTCGTTAAAATGAAACTATTGCTATACATAGGCATCAAACGTGATTGGTTGGTTATTGGTTAAAATGTGTGTCTGTGTTGACTAAATATATATCGATTCTTGGTATGTATGTATGTATGTATGTATGTATGTATGTGTGAGCACTTGTTATAGCGCCTCTTCAAGATTTCTACTCAGAGGCGCTCCCGACTACAGCGCGCGGACACTGAATCGGATTTTGTTTTGTTTTTTGTTAATCATTTATATATCGATATCTGTTTTGTAACTACGTTGTCTTCAACTGTCTTGATATTTGTCTTGTATCTCAATGCATATACGGATAGTTGTCCTGCAACTGCGTATCCTGATATTTTGTGTTGCGCCGATTCAAAGTCCTTTGACTCATCATTGCTTTGAGTCATGGCACAGACGATATGCATCATTTCGACGGAGAGAGCCAGGAGGAAAATGGTCAAGAGTGTTGAGGGAGGGTGGAAGAGGGTGAGGGTCTTTTGGGATAGGGATCGTGAACCTAGTTCCTGCGTCAATTCAACCCAGAGTGAATTGCAATGGAAAGAATAGTCCATTGCAATGAGACGGAATATATATATATATATATATATATATATATATATATATATATATATATATATATATATATATATATATATGCTATCATCGCGCCTAAAGCTTGCGTGTAGAGAATAATTATATACATGCAGAATGCATGATTCAGTCTATATATATTTACATATTATATATTATAATATAATGTATAATATATATATATCGTACATTATATGTTTATATATATGATGCAGATAAGTTCTATTGGTACCAGGAAAGCTTAAGAATGTAAGACGTATGTCGATCTGTCTTCGTCT
>JACEVL010002770.1:0-17056 GCA_020284085.1 Aporrectodea caliginosa
ATGCAGCGCTATACATGGCCCTATTATTAGGGCGCACGTATTATGCACACATCTGGTAGTTGCTTCGCGGCCTTTGACCTCTAATCCGACCCAGTTTTCACTTGTATTCATTCATTCATTTCATTCATTCAGAGCATTTATATAGCGCCCCTTCAAGAAACTACTCAGGAGCGCTCCCGGCCCAGCCATGACTAAAGAAAAAAGACTTGAGGGACTTGTAGAACCCTGTCAGATGGCTTACAAGTAAAAACGGAGCTTAAGTGGTAGGTCATTCCAGATGGAAGGGCCAACAACCGAGAAAGCACGGCGCTGCCTAATAGCCAAGCGAGTCCGTGGAACAAGGAACTCACCCCTCGTCGCAGAGCGAAGCACCCGACGCGCTGGAACATCAGACACTGGGCGGCAAAGATCACGCAAGTAAGATGGAGCGCAGCCAAGAACACAACGAGAAACCAGAGCAGCAATGCGATATGAGATCCGCTGAGACACAGGCAGCCAATGCAACACATCACGCATGTATGCAGAGACAGGAGAGTACTTAGGAAGCCGTCCAATAAGCCGAGCAGCCGAGCGTAGAACTCATATCTAGTCGCCCCAAAACACCAAGGGGAAGGTCAGCAAGTAGGAGGAATAATGGTCAATTCGACTAGTAACAAAGGCATGAACAAGGACCACAACTGCATCATGAGAGAGAGAGAGAGAGAGAGAGAGAGAGAGAGCGAGAGACCACTCGAAGCTGACGAAGCTGATAATAACAACTCCGTGCAATTGAGTTCACATGTTGAGACAAAGTAAGCTCAGAGTCAAGAGAAAGTCCCAGATCACGAACTGTGAGAGAAAAGGTTATGTGAGGAAAGAGCAGGGTAAGTTGAGGAAAGTCGATACCCTGCAATTGTCTACGGCTACCAAGCCAAATGAGCTGTGTTTTAGAGGGATTTAAGAGTGGCCGATTGGAGGCCATCCAAGAAGAGAGGACATCCATAGTCAGACACATCTGACTCATAGAAGTCTGACAAAAGCCGAAGCAGGAGAGTCTCCGTGGAGTGATTCCGACGGAAACCCGACTGCTGCGACGGAATCAATTCATTCACATCTAGATAAGTAATCAGCTGGTTAGCCACAATGCGTTCCAGTATTTTATATTTGTATATCGCATGACCCGACACAGTTTGAAGGATTCTGCTGCTGGGCGGATGCCGGACTCATACGGAAGCTCAAATGGGACGCGAATATATAAACACGTTACAATTTATTCTGGCCAGCCCTCGTGAATAAGCTGGTGTCCTGAGCTTGGCTTTTTAGTGGCACTTTAGAAGTTTGGAGTTTAGGATTACGATGACGTTGATTTCCGAGCTGTCGTCTGCTTCTGTTTCTGCTCCGTCGCTGATGTCACTTCCGGTCTGTACTTGAGACGTATATGTTATCGCAGAACAAACCGCTTAGCGCATTGGATAACACACTGGCGTAGAGAGCGAGAGGTACCGAGATCGAGTCTCGTAGGGCGGATATGCATTGTAGGCTGCTATTAGCACCGTGTATTGCAGAGCTGTCTGTTCTGTTAGTAGTTAAGATTTATGTCTTCTGTCATTTGTGTTCTTGTGAATTGTTTAATTGTCATAACATGTAAATGTACAGTGCAGTGCGTTTGTCAGGCGCTTAATTGTATGATTGACTAGCATTTTTTACCCGGCTTTGCCCGGGGTTTCCCCATGCGTAATTTTATCTCTACCTTATATAGGCCTATTATTTGTTCCCCGGGCTAAATATTAAAATAGTAAACGAAGCTAGATTGTGTTCCATTACAGCGCTCGTAATTTTTCGGAACGGAGCCCGTGTTTTATTTCGATTGCGCCTCGCGTGACGTAAGACATTTCTCTTACGTCACGCCGCTCAAGCGAGGTTAAAATATGCATATTAATGGACTCCGTTATTGGTATTACGGAACCTCGTAATTTTGAAGTTTAAAATGTCCATATGTCAGCGTTTAAATAAAATTGTGAGCTGAAAATAGTCGCGTTGAAACAGACGTGGCGTAATAAAGTTTCGTGCGATTTTTCAAATCGCTAAAGCGTTCCGTTTCGGAGCCTTTAGAAACAGACAAACAAACATTCGGAAGGACAACGTAAACAAAGTAAGACTTATATTATAAGATTTAGCGTCAGATGTTTGAAAACCAACCATTACTCGTGGCCTCGTCTGTTCCTTTAATTAAAATAACAATGGCATAATATTCTTAAATAAAACGTTAGCTGCACTGAATCGTGCCTTTATATCGCGCCAGATATATGCGTTAAAAGGTGTTCAACACCTACCATAACTCATTGTCTCCTATTTTGCTGTAATAAATTTTCTTAGTTCACTACCAAGAAGCATCTAGGCTATTGAATTCTGCGTTTATATATAGTGTTAGATGAATACGTTAAAAAGGTGTTCAACACCAACCATTGCTCACGGCCTTCTATTTTGTATAGTAAATTTTCCAGAGCGACCAAATATTAAACATTAAGGTGGATGGATGGATCCAGAGTTTAACGGCAGCTTATGACAACATAGGCCGTTGCCGCCGACAAAGATTAGTTTTTGGCATATTTACAGCTCGAATGTTAAGGTCGCTGAACGTGCTTTGATATAGCGTCAGATAATTATGTAAAAAAAGGTGTTAAGAAACCAAACATTACTCATGACCTCGGTCTTTCCTATAGTTAATCCAACATTATAAGACGTTAACTATTTTTATAACTGTGTGGTGGGGCTTTGCGAGAGTGCAGGAACGGGAGGCCCTTGAGGAAATTAATAATAATAATAATAATAATAATAATAATAATATCCGCCCAACGGGGCTCGAACTCAGTACCTCTCGGTCTCTGTGCCAGATGTTATCCAATGCTCCACGCCCCCACCGCTTTTATAATAATAATAATAATAATATCTTTTCTTTAATAAGCGCCTGACAAACGCACTGCGCTGTGCATTTACATGTTATGCAATTTAAATCTTAACTACTAACAGAACAGACAGCCTGCAATACAAAGGCGCTAATGGCAGCCTACAAAGCATATCCGCCCAACGGGGCTCGAACTCGGTACCTCTCGGTCTCTGTGCCAGATGTTATCCAATGCTCCACGGGCCCCCGCTTTTATTCGCAGGTTGGTGCGCCAGAGGTACTTACCTCCATCTTCTCCGTCATTTGAGACTCTCTGCAGCAATGCGGATACTAGACTCTTTGCCTGTATTCTGCACAATCCTTGTCATGTATTGCATAAATTGTTACCGCCGATCAAGCAATCGCGCTACTCCCTACGGCCACGGTCCCATAACCGTGAGCTTCCCATGTTTGACAACCTCTCTCAGAAATGCTTCCTTGCCCGGATGCTATACAAATAAACGATATGTTTTCCCTAGCTCTGGCTATTTAAACCGTTTAATTTCCTGTTCCCCTGATGTACAATAAAGCTTCTCATTCAATTCATTGGTTGCATATATAATTTTTTGTTTATTTGTTTGAATGTATTAATCTTGCCATGTACAGTGCTGTGCGTTTGCTAGTGCTTCTCAATAAAGGATATACTTACTTACTTACTTTAACTATTATTATTATTATTATTCCAAGGTTTAACGTCGTCTCATGATGGTGGTGGTTTTTCTGTTTAACGACTAGCTGTGTGGTAACAAAGACCATTAGCGTCGCCCTCCTCCTTTATCCAGGCTTGGGACTGGCACTGTCAGAAAGCGAACAGTGGCGGAGTTAAACAGTGGCGGAGTTATTCGTCTCATGACATCAAATGCCGTTAATTTAAAGTTTTTGTTCAATCAATGCTAGCGCCGTTGAAACGTGTTTTATATAGCGTCGGTCAAAAGCGTTAAAAAGGTGTTTGGCATCAGCGGGGCAAGTGCATCGCTATTTTCAAGTACGTCTCCAACAAAATTAATGGTACTGCAAGCCAAGAGTGAAATCCGAGAAGAAACATGAACAGGTGTTTTCTTTCTCTTCCTCTCTGTCTCTGCTGTATACGTCTCTGTCTGTCCGTCTGTCCGTCTCTGTCTGTTTCTGTCTATCTCTGCCTGTCTGGGGTCTTGGGGATGGGGGATGTGCCCCTCCCCTATTTAAATTTGCTTGAATTTCCACACTGTAATGGAAGCATTTTAAGCTGTCATCTGAACAAAATTGCTCTATTATTTATTTGCGTGCTGATAAGAACCAGCTGTCACTCGTAGCTATTTTAATTATTATAGCCTATTCATGAAATATTTCAGAAATATTGGGGGGGGATATAAGCAGCTCCGTCCCCCCCACCTCAAGTTTCGAAGGATATAATAATAATTATTATTATTATTATATTTAAAATAATAATTAATAATAATAATTATAATTAATAATTAATAATTATTATATATTAATTATTAATAATTAATAATTATTATATATTAATAATTATTATATATTAATAATTAATAATTAAAATTAATAATTAATAATAATTATTATTATTATTAATGATAATTATTATTATTATAATTAGTTGTAATACTAACGATGAAAATAATGGTGGTAATGAATAAGACGGTGGTTATGATTATGGTGATGATTAAGATGATGGTTTCAATGTGTCTGATAATGTACGGGAATGAATTTTCAGTTTATTTTTACTTGGCGACATTTTGCGATGCCCATTAATATCGACTGTTACTAGCGTAGCGTTAGTGCACTGGACAGGAAAATCTTCGGATTTTGCGCCATTGGTTTATAAATAGCATCTGATGGATCGGTTTTAAAGGTGTGTAATAATCCTGGCAAAACGTTTCTTGTTTGAGACCGTATCTTTAAGCTGCTAGAAAGATGTTGGCATGAAGATTGGTTAGAGCGGTTGCCTTGTAACGTGGAGAGTACGGGTTCGATCCACTTCCTCTGAGACGGTTACTGTGTAGGGACCTTGAGCTCATTAGAATCACATAGTTTTTTTCTTTTGCCTTTCTTTTGGGAGGGGCCCGATAGCGCATTGGATAACACCATGACATAGAGAGCGTGAGGTACCGAGTTCGAGCCCCGTTAGGGCGGACATGCTTTGTAGGCTGCTATTAGCGCCGTGTATTGCAGGCTGTTCTGTTCTGTTAGTAGTTAAGATTTATGTCTTCTGTCATTTGTGTTCTTGTGAATTGGTTCAATTGCATACCGTAACTGTACACTGTAACCGGTTGCGGTTTGTAAACCGGATTGTTTCAATAAACGAAAATATTATTATTGTTGTCTCGTTGTTTCTTCCTTTGTTTAATGGCGCATGGATCACCAGAGGGCTTACATATCAGAAGACTGAATGCGATTGTAGTTACTATTATGGCCTCTTCGAATAATTTTAAAGGTGTCTAAAGGAAGACTTTAGTTTTCAGTCTATTATTCATTATTATTATTTTAATACTAATTTCAATAGTATTAGTTAGTGTTTATATTATTTATTATTTGTATTATTCAGTCTTTAGCGATATCTTGCGGTTGACCGATGACGTCGACCTCAATTTACTACAGTGACAAATTTTCATTAGGCCTAGACTAGCGATTGAATGCTATTGCTCTTTATATATAGGTTGATTTAAAAACATTTTAAAGGTGTCTAACAGAGGCTTTATAATTCAGTTTCATCGACTTCTTGCGGCTGATAGTTGCTGTTGATGTTGAACTTTTCCTAGTCTACTTGACGCAAGGGGATTTTTTCGTATCCATCATGATCCACTGTGAGTGAAGCTACTAAAATACGACGCTCTGTCTTAATAAAGATTATTACCGTCGACCTCCCCCTTTATCCAGACTCGAGACTGGCACCACCCGAAAAAAAGTGGCGGGAATAAGTATTTAGTGATTTTTCATATAGGTCCTAGGTCGGTTTAAAACTTTTTCAAGCTTAACCCTAGGGCTACCAAGCTTTTTTTGTAACACGGACTACCAAGGGGGGGTGGTTACCACCCCCCTGGATTTCGTGTTTGGTTTTACATATCATAACTTGTAATATAGCATTGGATTCAGCATTCATTTCTGCACAGAATGGTGTATTTAGTTGTACATTATGTGAATGCACCTCGAAATTACACCACTTTTAACAACGGGACCCATTAATTAGCAATATTGTATATTATTGCGTACATTTTGTACTTTTTGGATAAACAAATATAAGATTATGTGTGTTTTGAAACTAATCTATGTATAAAAGATACACAAAATCATCCCTACACATGTTTATATAGTATAAAATTTAATGTACATCCATACATATATATCCATACATATATATCGGTTTACGTTATAACGCTGTATTCAGCCATTTTCACACAGATTACGCGTATTATTATTTATTTTGATCACTTCCGGTATTAACCCTCGGGCTACCAAGGGGGGTGTCTAAGAGAGGAACGTATCAACATTTAGCGGCAGACAATAAAGGTAGTAAAAATCTACGAAACTTTCCATGAGTTCTATATCTTATAGCATAGCCTAGTGGGAAAAAATCACCAATCAATCAATCAATCAATCAATCAATCAATCAATCAATCAATCAATCAATCAATCAATCAATCAATCAATCAATCAATCAATCAATCAATCAATCAATCAATCAATCAATCAATCAATCAATCAATCAATCAATCAATCAATCAATCAATCATATAATTTATATAGCGCCTCTTCAAGGGGCTCTACTCAGAAGCGCTCCCGAGCCAGGGATCATCCACAGCATATGGATCCTCCTCCCTTGAGACGGTTACTGTGTAGAAACCTTGAGCAAGTCTTTCACTCACAATTGCTCAGCGCCATCGATTGATGCTTCGTCATTAGATAGTGGCGCTTAATAAATGCAGAATAATAATAATAATGACAATATCAGCATTACGAATCAAAACCTGCTACAGAGAATTTTTATTACACCTGTTTTATTGCATGAATTAGAACCAAAACAGCTGTGGCGAAGTTAGAGTGCATAAGAGAGAGTAAGCAAACATTACCACAACGACAACGACAACAAAATAACAGAGACAACAGACAACACAGAGATAACAACCTCTGAAAATGACGTCACAAAGCTCTGGACCCTAAAACCAATTTCCATGGCAAAGCAAAATGCTCCTTCATGGAACAAATACCGAAAACATGAATATTTTAAAATCTAACGGTGACCAAATATTGAAATAATTAGAAAATTATTAATAATGGTGCCCGTATAATTAAAATAATTAGAAAAAATAATGAAAACTTAATCCTCAAAATTAGTGTTGTTATTATTAAAATTAAATTGTTGTTAATTGTTAAATTTAATAACATAGACCTGGTGTGACGTCACACTACTCAGACCACCCCATGTCACACATCGTCACAAATTTCCGACCCCCTACCCTAGGTGCATGACGTCATTTATGGACGGCCCCTAACCAACAACACAGAACAAAAGGAACAACAAGAGAAACAACACAGGCAACAGAGACAATAGATAAACAAAAGATAAACAACGAACAGACAACAAAAGAGACAACAGATAGACAACAATAGACAACATGATGTCATAGAATATCAATCGTCCGAAACTGCGAAAAACTTTCAAATATCAAATCTTACACTGTAACCGTCATAAAAGCTGGTGAAAAACGATAGAAAATTCTAGAAGGTTATATCAACTGGGAAACGTATATAAGAACACATGCACAGTCATCTGCAGATATGTCTGCTGAATGTAGACATGATTTTTCCACTAGGAAGACACTGTAACATTCATCTGAAATACACTTAGAAAAGACGAGTAAGAGGTCGTGAGTTGGCTCAACCAGTCGTGAAAAAAACAAAGTTGAGTAAAATCTTGCGAGTCGGTTTGAACAAAACTAGTGAAACAGAAGTCGAGTTTCAAGTAAAATTTCTCGCATCAGCTTCAATCAAAGCGAATGAAAAAGTGTCGCGTAAAATTCCTTGAGTCGGTTTCAATAAAAGCAAGCGAAGCAAAAGTCGAGCACAGTTTCTTGAGTGAATATCAACCAAACAGAGATCGAGTCAAATTTATCGAGTTTGTTTCAAAGGCAAGTGAAGCAGAAGTCGAGTAAGATCTTATGAGTCAGCTTCAAAATCAATTGAATTGTCAAGCGAGCTACTACTCTTGAAAAAGAGGGGAAGGGTCATGACCTATTGACCCCACAAGGGGAAGGCCACGACCTTTTCACCCTACGTATGGCAGGGTCATGACCTTTTGACACCTATGCACAAATATTGCCAGAAAATTCAGAACTTTCTGGTATAAAAAATTACATACTGACTAGAATTTAACTACGGCAACTAAAAGCAAACAGCAATTAACTAAAAAAAGTCAACTAACGAACGTACTTTCAAGCCATTCTACGATGCACCTAACTGTCAGATCGCCATGCTAAGCACCCTTGTGAGATTACTCAAATATAAATAGTCACATACATACATACATACATACATACATGTACACATTTTTGGTTATGATTATTTATGTTAAACAGTAAAGTAGAAATGGTACAATATTAATCAATTCATATACACTGTATATTACTTAACACATTTTTGTAATATAGTAAAGTAGAAATGGTACAATATTAATCAATTCATATACACTGTATATTACTTAACACATTTTTGTAATATAGTAAAGTAGAAATGGTACAATATTAATCAATTCATATACACTGTATATTACTTAACACATTTTTGTAATATAGTAAAGTAGAAATGGTACAATATTAATCAATTCATATACAATGTATATTACTTAACACATTTGTGTTATACAGTAAAGTAGAAATGGCACAGTATTAATTAATTCACATAATTACTTAATTGATAATTACAAAAGAAATAAAAAAATTAACGTGAGCAAGGAACCTTTGAAACATGATCCAAACTGCTATAAATTTAGTCCTAATAAAAACATCTAAACAACAGACCAAGTTGAACACTTGAATGAACTTCGCTTTGCGGTATGAAGGAACACCTTTGACCGGAACTCCAAGAGACCAATCATACACATACGCAAACTATACGTACAAGCTAATCTTTTGAAATTCACCGACTTAAAAATTGACTGATTTAAAATACACTGACTTAAAATTGAGTGACTTAATATCAACTGTCTCAAATTTGAATTTCTTAATATAAAATACACTGACTTAAAATTGAGTGAATTAATACTGGCTGTCTTAAAACTGACTGACATAAAATTTACTATGTTAATATTTAAATTTACTGACTTAAAATTTACTATGTTAAAATTTAAATTTACTGACTTAAAATGTATTCATTTAGTTAAAAATGTTACAATAAAACACAGCTGTTGTTTGATAATGCCCTACTTACAAATTTCAGAAGTGCACACACTGAAGCCGGGTAAACACCAATAGCCATAGGTAGACTGGAAGAGATAAGCAAACAGTGTAGAGCGAAAGACGGTCTCGCTACGAGAGTTGTGAACATGAGGACATAGAGAGTTCCAGATGGAGGGACCGGCAACTGTGACAAGAAATCATAATTGCAATCTCTAAATTTCTAAAGCATTACTTGAAAGCTAGGTGCAAAGCACCGGCTTATTTGCGTATCAGAGGAGAAGGCTTGAACTCTGTGTTACAAAGCGAACACTCTAACCAATCTGTTATTTTGTTACACTGCAGAAGTGGAGGAAGACCAAGGATGTCAATAATACTGTTCAGGAAATGCAGACTATTTCATAAAAGCACTATTTTAAGCACTACTTTAATACTTTAAGTCCTATTGTAAGCACTGTTTTAAGCCCTATTTAAAGCAATACCTTAAGCCCTATTTAAAGTAATACCTTAAGCCCTATTTTAAGCAGAATGTTAAGCCCTATTTTTAGTTTAAGCCCTATCTTAAGCAGAATTTTAAGCTGCATTTTTAGTTTAAGCACTGTTTTAAGCCCTATCTTGAGCAGAATTGTAAGCTGCATTTTTAGTTTAAGCACTGTTTTAAGCACAATTTTAAGCCTTATTTAGCCACGTTTTTATGCACCATCTTAAGCCTTATTTTAAGCACCGTTTTAGCACCATTTACACACTAATTTAAGCACTATTTTTTGCCATATTTTAAGCACCATTGACTACTAGAGCCGATAAGTAATACTGACTCAGGCATAAGAAATAACATCAAAACTTGGCAGACAAAAATTGGCACAGAGGCAAATATTAGCACAGAACAAGCATTAGCACAACACTTTTGGCACAATAATTTTGGCACTGACACCTAACTTTGGCAACACATAAAGTAGGAAGCGACCAAAGACCAAGTACAAAGATAAGACACGAGAAGTTGTCAAAGTAAGGAAAGATATGTTCAGATAAGGCAACAGAGCAAGGAAAGGTCATCAAGAGGTGGTAAGGTCATTAAAAGAAGGTGAGGCAAAGGTAAGGAACGCTATCACTGGGTAAGGTATATCGTGTATTGTTGAGATATGGGCGTTGAACCCTATGATGATGATGGTATAATTTGGTAACAAAAACTTTGCATTGACGTAAGGTATTATTTGGCAATGGTATGTCGTGTATTGTTGAGATACCATGCATTGAGGCAAGGTATATTTAGGTAATGTAAATTTTGCATTCAGGTAAGGTATTATTTGGCAACATAAATTTTGCACTGAGGTAATGTATATCTAGGTAAACAAATTTTGATTTAGCTAAGGTATATTTAGGTAATGTAAATTTTGCATTGACGTATTAAAGGTATAATTCGGTAAAAAATTATTTTTGCATTGACGTAAGGTATTATTTTGTAAAATACATTTGGCATTGAGGTAATGTATATCTAGGTAAACAAATTTTGATTGAGCTAAGGAATATTTAGGTAATGTAAATTTTGCATTTAGCTATAATTATTCTAAATTGAGGCAAGGTATATTCAGCCAATGTAAATTTAGCATTGAGGTTAGGTATATTTCGGTCATGTAAATGAATGCAGAGTACTAGAAAGTAGGTAATATTATAACATGAAATAAGATCAGATAAGGTATGGTTAGTTTCAAAGACAAGATATATCAAAGGTAAGGTAAGAAAAGAAGGCACGAGATTCTGATCGGGACAAAAACTCGATCCCACGATCCTTTTCGATTCGATCATAACATACAGCAAACACACAGCAAAAATTACATCGATCCAACAGAATCTTGGATCGTCAAAATACAAAAAGCGCAAAAGCATGCATCGCGAACTCCAAACAGATCGAAGTGGATCATAAAAATTGCAATCAGATCAAGATCGATCATTAAAAATTGCAGGTGGGTCGAAATCGATCGTAAAAACCATGAGCGGAATAGGCGTTGATCGTAGAAACTTGCAGTCAGATTAGCACTGATCGAACAAGGATTCTTGTCGATCGGTCTTCGATCTTGTTCCGCTACAGCACGGCTCGGTTTTTGAGCACAGCCTCGAGGTCCATCCGGAGCATCTCTTGGTTGGCGAGCGAGTCGAGCGGAACAAGAGAGCGGAGTTTATATGCGACGTCCTTCGTCTTTCCAAAGTAAATGTCGTCGAGAGTGCTACGGATTTTGTTCTCCATATCCTTGGAAAAAACAGTGCAATTGTAATTAGTAAGAAATTTAGTATAATTATTATTATTTCTATTATTATTATTATTATTATTATTATTATTATTATTATCAATTACTACTATTAATTATAATATCTGATTATAATTATTATTGTAACAACCGTACTATTAGTATTAATTATTTCTATTATTATCATTATTATTGCTATTATTATTGTTATTATTATTAATAATAATTATTATTAACTTCAGTCCCTAAGATAGAGAGACAGCTTGTTGTGAACAGCCTCTGATGTCATACGACGACGTTAAACCATTGAAATAAATTTTAAAGTCCTACTTTGCACACCTTTTTTAGGTTGTATAATCCTGCTATTTAAACTCCTGCCTCCAGGTAATATCAAATGTAAGCTCCTGCATCCCAATGCGTGTGTGTAGAGAAACTAAGTTTTTAAGCGCTGTAATATGCAAAAACTAATCTTTGTCGGTGGCAACGGCCTATGTTGTCATAAGCTGCCGGTAAACTGTGGATCCATCCTTCCAATATCAAATACTTTCCTGAGTTTTTCCTTGCATTTTGTTTCCCTGTAGGAACGACGCTGATCATTGTATTTGTATTTTTTGTATTTGAACACTTGTTATAGCGCCCCTACCAGATTTCCCATTCAGAGGCGCTCCCGACTACTGCGCGAACGCTGAATCGGAGTTTCACGCCGAAGCGCATGAGCAATTGCGAGTGAAGGACTTGCCCAGGGTCCCTACGCGGCGACTTTGAGGTGGATTCGAACCCGCAACCCTCCAGCTGCAAGGCACCGAACATACCCCTAAACCACCGCGCCCCAGTTGTATTGTGATGTGTTGTATTGTGTGTTGTATTGTACTCCACGTTTATAATGCGACCGAGCCACCCGCAGTAAAGATCCGAGAAATTAATCTCTGATAAACCGACCCGACCGGGAAGCGAACCCGGGGCGCCGGCGCGGGAGAGCAGGCTACCAACCCACTCAGGATCCTCTTTGTATGTAAACAGTAACTAACCAATCTCCGCCATTTTAGAACTTCGCCATTACCAGTGCGTACCAACAGTGCTAACTAGGGCGAGTCCAAAGCCTGGAAAAGGAGGAGGGCGATGTCAACAGCCCTGGTGGCCATAAGATGCCGTTAAAAACTGGAAATACTAGACGCCGTAATGTGTATGTGGACACCTTTTTAATGTTCAACGGTCTCCCTATATAAGCCCGCTCGACAAAAAGCTGTAATATGCCAAAAACTAATCTTTGTCGGCGGCAACGGCCTATGTTGTCATAAGCTGCCGTTAAACTGTGGACACACGCCCAGACATCATGAACACCCTTTTAAATGCTACTAGTCTTGCTATATAAGCGCGCTCACGGCACTGCCTTTACGCTTTAAGGACAACTGCCGATAATAACGTTTTCCGATCGACCGCAAACCGATACTATTTCAATTTCTAATTAGCAACTTCTATTGCGCCGGTGTCTAATGCACAAGGCATCAACCGATGGCACACCAAAACCAAACCGTAATCACGTAAATATCCAGGAGATCAGTCCGTAAGAGACAGAGACAGCCTACGTTGGATAAGCAATTTTCAAATTGTTTTCATCGGTAGTTGTCATAATTTTTCGGACACCTTTTTAATGTTTTCATTGTTTGCTATAAGTACAATTCCGTCACTAATCTTGGAAAATAAAACATGGAAACTTCCTGTACTGAGTAGCTTCGATGTGAACGAAATTCTTCACTAAGATTATAATTATTATAATTAGTAACTTCTATTGCGCCGCTGGCTAATGCACAAGGCATCAACCGATGGCGCATCAACACAATCCGTAATCAGGTCAACATCCAGAAGATCAGTCCATAAGACAGAGAAGAGAGACAGCCTATGGTGGATAAGTAATTTGAAAGAGGCAAATATTAAGTTACCTTCAAAGGTACTTTCACACGACTAGTAACTTCTCACACACAAACACTCGAAATCATCATAACAGCTCAACTCTGATATTCAGAAAAATATCAAATATTACTATAATAAATAATAATAGTAATTCAACTGACTTCAACCATTTTTCCGATGTTTCCGATGTGTGAGCTGTTATCCGTGATTGGATAGTCTGATTCCAACTAAAAGCATTTACGATAAATTATTACCAAAACTGTCATCATTTAATGTAATAACAACAGATAGAATACTTCAAATACTTGAATGAATGAATAGAAGAAGAATTGGGTGATGGCTGGATGGTGTTACACAGGCAGAAGAACAGAAGGACGCGGGTTCGAAACCCTCTAGCCCCGTAAGGTTGACTCAGCCTTCCACTCCCCTAGGGGCGATGGTGAAGTGCACAGCAGTAGGACGGATCGTCGTCTAACAGGCTGCCATACAGTTCTAAAATCGACTCTTGTTTGACTTGTTATCAAGCGTTCTTACTACCTCATGTAGTCATACTGCGGTGTCAGTTTGAATTGAATAAACGAATATATTTAACAACAAGAACAAGAAGAAAAGGAAGAAGAGGAGCAGTCCCGTAGGCTAGCCCGAGAGGCAGCCGTGTGTATTAAGTGTTAGCGACTTCATTTTCTCAGCCTCGGCCTATGACAGCGGGTGGCCAGTCCTCTCCCTCACCGTATCATCTCCCCATTGACAATGTATGGTCAGGGTACTCATTATAGCGAAGTTGGCTATGGGGTGCAGTTGGAGCGGAAATCTTTAACCGAATTTCTACCCTGGCATCGGGGTTTCGAATCCTCGACCTCTCGACTGAGAGCAAAGTGGCATAAGATCAATTCTTTCAGAGTAGGGTCAATCAAAAACTAGACCATTCATCCACAAAAACAGCTCAAAAGTAGGTCATCGACAAAAATTGCTCAAAAGTAGGTCATTCATAAAAATAGCTCAAAAGTAGGTCATTCATAAAAACAGCTCAAAAGTAGGTCATCGACAAAAATTGCTCAAAAGTAGGTCATTCATAAAAATAGCTCAAAAGTAGGTCATTCATAAAAATAGCTCAAAAGTAGGTCATTCATAAAAATAGCTCAAAAGTAGGTCATTCATAAAAATAGCTCAAAAGTAGGTCATTCATAAAAATAGCTCAAAAGTAGGTCATTCATAAAAATAGCTCAAAAGTAGGTCATTCATAAAAATAGCTCAAAAGTAGGTCATTCATAAAAATAGCTCAAAAGTAGGCCATTCATAAAAATACCTCAATAGGTCATGTCCAAAATAGGTCAAACCTGTCTTGTCACTGATCCACCGAGATTCATAAGACCGGATCGTAATTTATCCGTCTGCAACCAAAGCATAGCGGTCGAAGTCAACTTGTAGTGAGCTGATCGGCCGCTAGATTTCTCCTAAACGACAAAGGATTAGACACCTTTATTTAAGTTACTTAATATCGTTTATTTAACGACGATGATATCCGTACAAGGAGCACTGATTTACGAATCTAAACGCATTACAGTGAGCGCGCTTATATAGCAAGACTATTAGCATTTAAAAGGGTGTTCATGATGTGGCGGCTTTTTGACGAGAGCATGGAATGGGTCTATATATAATGTAGTGGGACGCTATGCGATTGGTTAGTGCCAGAGCCTTCTATTACCGTCTTAGACACCTTTAAAACGGTTGCAACTGATGCTATATAAGGACGGGACGCAATATGCAATTAGTTAGTATTATCAAATAGATGGAGATATAAATAGTGGGACACTGTGGTCGATTGTAACGCGGAGAGTACGGGTTCGATCTTCCTCTCCTGAGACGGTCACTGTGTAGGAACCTTGAGCAAGTCCTTCACTCACAATTGCTCATTAGACAGTGGAGCTCTTAATAAATGCATAATAATAAAAATGATAATAATTCATTCATTCATTCATTCATTCATTCAGAGCATTTATATAGCGCCCCTTCAAGAAACTACTCAGGAGTGTTCGTATTCAATCAATGACTTCTGTCATGATGTCCAAGACATAAAAAGTCAAAATAAAAGAAACCCATTCCAAGTTTTAAATTTTATAAGCAAATGATAGAGGATTTTGTGGCATCTAAGTAAGACGTTTTAATGCACTTGTGAAGATAGCGGTAACTGGAAATGGCATAATGAGCCCAAAACAAAGAAAGATAACACCATACTCAGAGTTAACAATTCAAATTTTCACGAAAATATTCATAAGATTCTGCTCGCATTATGCCACCCAACAAAGGTCACAAAAGTTCACCAAAGGTCGCCAGAAGCGCCACCTACTTGAACTTCGACGACGTGAATGGAATCCCAGCATCCCATCACTGCTTTGTTTCCACCATCACTGACTTTCTTGATGAGAACAACTGCAGCAAATCCGTGATCCAACTCCCAGGTATAGACTGAAGACACGCCGCCATCATAGTACCTGGTACAATAGACAAAACTGGAAACATATAACGGTACCTATTATCATTATAACATACCACACATACCACGTGGAATAATCTTCATTCAGATCTGCACGTTCTTTTAGCTAGAGACTCTGCATACACCTTTTACAAGAATCTGAAAACTGTTCTTTAATCTCAGAGTTGGGCTGGGAGCGCCTCTGAGTAGGTTTACTTTAAGGGGCGCTATATAAGTCCTCTGAATGAATTAAATGAATGAATGATTATTATTGCAATTATAATCATTACATCATCATCATCATTATTATTACAAGGCTCTTAAAAGCTAAGTCTCACGGTATAACTGTACATGGTAACATATCGTAACATATTATTGCATTGCATTGTATTGTATTTAAGCATTTCTAAAGCACCTCTCGCAGTGCAGTGCAGACCAATCAGAGGCACTCCCAGTGCAAAGGACCACGAGAATAAAGACAAGACTTAAGACAGCGGACAGATGCAGTCAGAATCGTAGAGGCTGGGAGGTCATTCCACAGAGCGGGCCAATGCAGGCAAGAGCTCAGGTTTGGGCCACAGCAGTCCCAACCTGAGGAACAGAGATCATATGGTAACATATGGTAAGACAAGGCAACACAAGGTAGCATATGGTAAGACATGGTAACATAAGGTAACATATGGTACTTATATGGTTTCATAACTGTAGCATATGGTAACATAAGTAACATACGGCAGGATAAGGTAACATACGGTAACACAATGTAGCATAAGGTACCATAAGTGAGATAACATAAGGTATGTAAGTAGTCTCTCATTTTAAGTCAGTACGAAAGTCTCAGATTTTTTTAACTCACAAAACCTTACATCTCCCTGTAATGATCGAAGGCCTCGTTCGCTTCGATCTCCATGGCTCTCATTCGCTCGGACGGCGTCGATCCTTCCTCGATCGGAGGGTTATAGGTATTGCTCCAAGGAGATCTATGGTAACAAAGTAACCACATGACCTTATCATGACCCTCATCACTACCACCACCATTATAAATTTATAAGTGAGATTTTACGTTGATGCAACGCTCCACCTGAACCCTCTAGCCAATACAGCTGTAATGAGTATA
>JACEVL010002771.1:0-17278 GCA_020284085.1 Aporrectodea caliginosa
AATTTTAGCGATCAACTCCGCTTTCCGTAGTCTCGTATATCTAACCAGGCCGCTCTGCTTGGCGATATTTCTTAATTCGATAACAGTTTTCTTCGTGTATTCCATTTTATATTGGGGCTGCATTCCTTTAAATGGTGTCGTGAAAATATTTTCGTACATTTTATATACACAAGAAAAAGTTTGCGATGATGACTCGTCGAAACTGGTGAGGCGCATATAGGTTCATGCACGAGGGAGGTGAGTGAATTAGACCTAATATTGGTCAGTGCGTGGAGAATTGAAGCATGGATTAGGTCCGTTCATGCTGGAAATGGATGATCCGGAGCAAGGACTAGGTCAAATGCGCGAGAATATCCAGTCCTCTACTACTTCTCGACAATAATAATAATTATTGGTCTCCACTTGCAGCCCTTAGCAAAGTTCTAGCGAGTACAATGTCTGTACAAAGGTCAGGTGGCGAGCGAAACTGGCTACCAGCCCTCATATGACGAGGCTAAGAAAATGAAGTCTCAACACTTCATTCTCAATTGCTTCTTCTTTTGTTTGGCTTAATTAAGAGACAGTTTTCATTTTTTTATCCATCATCGGTTGTCTCTCTGCCTTAGGATCCTGAGTGGCCGAGTGGGTTGGTAGCCCGCTCGTCACGCCGGCGCCCCGGGTTCGCTTCCCGGTCGGTCGGTTTATCAGAGATTAATTTCTCGGATCTTTACTGCGGGTGGCTCGGTCGCATTATAAACGTGGAGTACAATACAACACACAATACAACACATCACAATACAACTGGGGCGCGGTGGTTTAGGGGTATGTTCGGTGCCTTGCAGCTGGAGGGTTGCGGGTTCGAATCCACCTCAAAGTCGCCGCGTAGGGACCCTGGGCAAGTCCTGCACTCGTAATTGCTCATGCGCTTCGGCGTGAAACTCCGATTCAGTGTCCGCGCTGTAGTCGGGAGCACCTCTGAGTAGAAATCTTGAAGGGGCGCTATATAAATATCTGAATGAATGAATGAATGAATGAATATTGTAACTTCAGTAGAAGATGAATTCAATTTCCCTTTCGATTTCTTTGGCTGAGTGCATGGTACACGTAGTCTAGTGGTCAGAGCGCTGGACATTAAGAAGAGAGATCGCAGGTTGAAATACCCACCAGGGCAGAAATGTGTTTCGAGATTTCGGCTTCATTTGCTCCCCTACCCAACTCAACATGAGTACACTGACCATACATTGTGAGTACGAACATCAGGCGAGGGAGATGACTGGCCAAACGACAAACGCCCTAACATGCTGAGGCTAAGAAATAAGAAGTCGCTAACAATGCATGCCGCTCTTCTTCTTTCCCGGGATTTGCAAGTCACACAACTAGAGAAACCATTACGTAAAGTTAAGTCCATCTTTGAAGTAGGATATTTCGGATAAACGAAGCTTCGGTCTGGACGTCCCCGAGTCTAGAAAATATTAGCTTTTGTTGATCAACAGCTGGAAGTTGCCGAGGGCCGCTAACGTCGACGGATCCAGAGATTAACTGTGGGGCCCGGTGGTGTAGGGGTATGTTAGGTGCCTTGCAGCCGGAGGGTTGGGGTTCGATTCCACCTCAAGCCGCCGCGTAGGGACCTTGGGCAAGTCCTTCACTCGCAATTGCTCATGCGCTTCGGCGTGAAACTCCGATTCAGTATCCGCGCAGTAGTCGGGAGCGCCACTGAATGGGAAATCTGGTAGGGGCGCTATAATTATAACAACTGCTCATACATACATTAACGCCATCTTATGGCAACAGAGGCCGTTTACCAACAGATCTCACTGCTTTTCCTCACAAAATTGGCAAGGTACTAATACAATCATCGGACGACTGAACTAATTTATATCGTTGGGAGACAGCTTCTTAGAGGTGTCTAAGACGATAACTGTGTTATCTATGTGAGATTATATCTTTTTATAAGGGGGTGGTTGTGCATGGCCGAACTCTGCATTGTTATCATGCTTTATAGTTTATAGTTATGCGTGATGCGTTGGCCATCTAGCGGCCATGACAGTTTATCAAGCTGATGTCTATGAGTTTCATAGACATAGGTAATTTAGATTTTAATCTCAGGAAATCATCTTTTTTGTTAGTGTACCATGTCTCACTTGTGTTACAGTAGTTAAGTGTTAAGAACCGCACCAGGATACTTAGTGTTGTAACGCCGTTTAGCTTTCTAGTAGTTTTCTGCAACCTTCAGAATGGCTGCTGTTTAACGTCTGGTGTGGAACTATTCGACTCTCGATCTTAAAGTGTTGCTGTTCTGACGTATCGGTCTGTATCGGTTCGTATCAACTGCAGGTATATTTTTATTTTCTGTTAAAGTATTAAAACTATTTTTTATGATATCCCAAGTCAGCATTTTTTCTAATCTTCTTTATGGGGACATTGCAATATTGCTGTCTGTTCTGTTAGTAGTTAAGATTTATGTCTTCTGTCATTTGTGTTCTTGTGAATTGTTTCAATTGCATAATTGTACACTGTAACCGGTTGCAGTTTGTCAACCAGATTGTTTCAATAAACGAAAATATTATTATTATTATTGTTTAGCGACATCTTTTGGCTGCAATGGCCGATTGCATGGACCTGTTATTACTTTGTTATCCAATTAAATATAATTATGTTGGTAAAATTGGTTTCGGTCTAAGGACTCGGTGTCATAACGAAGATGACCAATGTCACCCTCCTATTTTATCCGGGCTTCGGACTAGCATCACCGATGGTAGACAGTTTTCCGCTGTTCATCACATCCTGTGGCCGCCAAAGGCCGTTGACGTCGACATTACTAGCCGCTAGGGGGCGCAAGTGGAGCGGACATTTCGAGAGAAATTTCAACCAGGACGGGGAATTGAACTCCCGACCTCTTGGCTGACAATCCAGCACTGTAACGACTACACTTCAGATCAACCCACATTCAACGTGAAACGGAGGTTCGTTACTTTCCACACTATCCATAAAATAGCATCCAAAAAATATGTTGATGACATCCTAGTTTCATCTAGTATTCATTTAATTGTAGGTAAACCCGTAGTTTAGGTTGGTAAATTGTTTGAGATCGTCAAATTAAAATGGAAGCTGGATTAAGGAAATTAATTGTTTCACTAACTCGAAGTGGGATTGATGAAACCGTTTATGCCTTTAAATAGAAGTTGGATTGATCGAAATAATTTTTACCGTAAATAGAAGCTGGATTGATGGGGGGGCCCGTGGCGCTTTGGATAACATCTGGCCAAGAGAGCAAGAGGTACCGAGTTCGAGCCACCGTTGGGCGGATATGCTTTGTAGGCTGCTATTAGCGCCGTTGTATTGCAAGCTGTCTGTTCTGTTAGTAGTTAACTAGTTAAGAGTTCAATTGCATAACATGTAAATGTACAGCGCAGTGCGTTTGTCAGGCGCTTAATTAAAGAATAAATATTATTATTATTATTATTATTATTATTATTATTATTATTATTATTATTATTATTATTATTATTATTATTATTATTATTATTATTATTATTATTATTATATTATTATTATTATTATTATTATTATTATTATTAACTAAGTTTTTGATGCAATAGAAGCTGGAATGATGAAAATAATTGTTGCCCTAAGTAGAAGCTGGACCCATGAGAATAGTTCTTTGCTTAAATCAGGGATGGCCAACCTGCGGCCCGCGGGCCACATGTGGACCGCGGGCTGTTGATTGGCGGCCCGCACGACCCCTTTGTAAAAAAATGTGTGTCTTATTTTATGCCTACTTAGCCCTACACTGGGCCTACTACTACAACATTGGATAATAATGATGTCTAAAACACCCAAAATGTAGTTTTGTAGTTCTAATGACATAGTGTAGTCGTAGACTACCTGTTTTTTGAAAAAAATTATTTTGAAATAAACATTTATATTTCTTTCGAGCCTGTGAGGACAAACATTTGCGGCCCGCCGCATGCTTGCCACCAACTATAGTGGCCCGTAGGCCAAAAAAGGTTGGCCACCCCTGGCTTAAATAAAAGTTACATTGATGAAAAATATTTTGTGAGTTAAATAGAAGTTGGATAATTTTTTTCACGAAATGGAATTTGGATTGATGACAAAAATTTCACAATGAAATGAAAGCGGGATTGATGATAGTTATCATGGACATAACTAGACTGCTTACTTACCAACGTCAAGGACGGCACTGAAGACATTCAAATAATTTACCAACCTAAACTACGGGATAACCTAATTGTATGCTTTATGTATCATCAATCTGGGGATAAAACATAACTGACCTATTTATAAAGGTACATGACGAAAAATAGATGAAAAATAGGTAAAAGTGCATTTTAGCGTATTTCATTATTTCTGTTATGTGTTTGCGTAAATGAAAGGTGGATTGATAAAAATAATTGTTTGCCGACATGGAAGTTGGATTAATGAAACAAGTCATTTGCTAAAATAGAAGCTGGATTGATGAAAAAGCGTGTAGTTTAGCGTCGCAAATGACTCGCCACTGCATGGGTTTCAGCGTTGGTCAAATACAAGTTGGATTAAAGAAAAGAATTCTTGCTAAATAGAAGAGGCATTGATGGAAATAATTTTAGCTGAAATAGAAGTGGGATTGATGAAAAGAACTTGGCCTAAATAGAAGCCTAAATAGAAGCTGGATCAATTACAGTTTTAATGAAAATCACTGAAATAATTAAGAACGCTAAATAAATAAAATAAATGTTGGGCGTGTGCAATTTACGACATGCAGCTTATTTATTTAGAGGATAATAACATAACTAAATGGAACTTAAAAATCACCATACAACAAAACACCAACTATTCAGGATATATGACAATCTTGATTACACATTTATCTTTTGTAATGACCAAGCATAACGTCTAACATTCAATTTAAGTAGAGCAAGCTAATTAATAGGCTACTAATACTTACATGAAAGCAACAGTACCAGTAGTCTACAAATAATAATCTCACAAAACGATGTAGCGCTAACCGCTCTGTTAAACATCTAGTCCAGCAGAAATATTTGTGGGACTAAATTTAATATTCAACAATAAATTTGTCTAGTAGTGGAATCCAGAGTGAAAGACTTTACCAAGTATGCTTTTTCATCAGTATGGGTTCTCCTGTGCGTTTTCAGAGTATTATCAGGAGCAAATGCAAAACTATACCATAAAATTTCATTTTCATGGCATGCTGCAATTCCACAGTCTTACAATGTGAGGAAAAGCTTTAAATATGTGGTCCCCATAGGAAGGAACCTCTGGATTCTCTACATCAGAATGAATACTCTCTAAGTATTCTGAATTGAAAGCGGCACAAAGTAACTATTCGTATATATCCATGGTATCTTTTCATTATAAATCTGTAATTCCAAATGTTTTCAACTGTAGTTACGTGGAATCATAATTCAGGACAAGTCAGCAAATAAGTCGTCAGGTGGAGAAAATCGATGGCTAAAACAATGCTCTACAAATTCCTTCTCGATATCAATCATAACGTCACATATACCACATCCAAAAGATTTTGACTCTTTTGTATTCTCAGGAGATTTGAATTTGCCAGTATGCAGGCAGTCTCCATCTCTAATATTCGGCAAAGGACCTGCAATTCCACTATAATCCGGATGTAAGTTCGTTGAGTAACGTTCAGTTTCTTTAACAAGAACACCTGGACCACTAAATCTGATGAAATGATCAGACAGGTTAGCAATTACTTCACTTCCTATCTTAAGATACTGTTGCGGCGTTCCTGCATGGAGTGTAAACTGCTTCGCTGAAGAACTGGTCTTGGTATAAGGTTTGTTGTGCGAGTGTTGCTTCTCAGTTGCATGAGTTCTTCTGTGACTCTTTAGATGTCCAATATCTGTGAATCCTTTATTAGAACCCTCAAGTGGTTTAAATCCTGTGTGGGTTCTCATATGCACCGTCAAGGTTCCTAATCGGATAAATGATTTCTGACATAAATGACACATGTATGCTTTTTCACCAGTATGAGTTCTCATGTGTATTTTCAGATTACCACCATGATTAAATGATTTCTGACATAGCTGGCACCTGTATGGTCTTTCACCAGTATGGGTTCTCATGTGTATTTTAAGATTACCACCTTCACTAAATGATTTCTGACATAGCTGGCACCTGTATGGTTTTTCACCAGTATGGGTTATCATGTGCCTTTTCAGACTACAACCTTGATTAAATGATTTCTTACATAGCTGGCACCTGTATGGTTTTTCACCAGTATGGGTTCTCATGTGCTTTTTCAGATTACCACCATGATTAAACAATTTCTTACATACCTGGCACATGTATGGATTTTCGCCCGTATGGGTTTTGGAATTCTCCATCAGGATACTCATTAATTGATAATTTCAATGTTTTTCTCCAGTATCGGTTCTTTGACGAGCTGTGAGCTTATGATCTTCAGTATATAGTTTCTGAAATAATTAACATTTGTGTTTTAAATAATTTGTATGCGCTTCCCCCATCACAAGATTCTAGACAATGTCGGGATCTGTATAAGATTCTTCTCAAGGATGAGTTTTGGTATGCGGTTCAAAGTAATTGCCTCTGTAAAAGGTTTCTGCAATTGTTGTCATAGCCTTTCCAACACCAGTAGTGTCCAGTTTCACACATTACGGAGTGTTCATGATCCATGCATCAGTAGTAGTTGTTGTCGAGTAAAATAAGAAATTATTCGCACAGAAAAAACTTCATGACGAAATACTGAAGCTATCCATCCGCTGAAAAATAAAATACCTCTATGCTATTATTCAGGATATATTTAGTGAAGATATACTAGTTGACTATAGCGAAAGTTGTGGTGAAACAAATCCACTGTAATATTATTAAGCCTTCGTCTGCAGTTAGATTTTGAAGCTCTGAAAGAATGTTGCTTGTCATTTCCATATAGGCCTACTTGCTAAAAATAACAGTAAAAAGTCAATATTTAACATGTTTATAGATTATATAAAACATAATTTCATTGCAGCTTTCATATACACTCGAGCTTCACCATATGGCATGTAAATCAAAGCATTACAATATCACTCCCGTCCGTATATTACTCCACTGGCTGAGAATACTTGAGCGCATGCACTTCAAAGTCTTATCGCTAACCTACAACTCAATGTAATACTGCCAGCCAAAGTACATTCGTGAACTCTTGACCATCCAGCAATCCCAGTCTACACTTTCGTCCGCATATCTCACTCTCTCCCGTCCCACAGTCACTAATCGCGTCAAGTTCTTCCACACACTCATCGTCACCTGCCTCCTCAGGCTCCTTTACTCGTCGTGCTACAGGTTTTCCAGATTGAAGTCTCACCTCTTCCAGAAATCACTGATCCATCAGATCCTCTGCCTTCCAAACTTTCTCGTCCTCGATGGTATTTTATAAATGTCTTAGCGTTATTTTGTAATGCACCATGAAAAAGGTTCGCCATCCCTGGATTATGGGATGTTCTACTGGCCCAAATCTTAGGCTCTTTGAAAGGGTTTCAGCTGCATGGATTCACAAGATCCAAGCTTTTGGAACACCAATGAAGCATCATCACAGCACAGTGCAGGGTAAAAAGCTGAAGGTGGTAAACTACACAGCCAAACTAATGCAGACATTCAATTCCGCTATAACAAGGCAGGAGAAGCAGAAGCAATATCTGCTTCAGTTGGTTGAAAGCCATCGCCATCGGTTTCCAGAACTCAAAACATTTACTCGTTCAAAAACTGCGCAGCCAGTAGCATTTATTAAACAGTGAAATGAGGAACATTGCATGTGTACATAGCTGCTTATTTAATACCATTTTGCATAGTTTGAAAACTTTGCAGGTCTTGTGCAACCAGTAAATGGTATGTGATTGCTACAAAACTTTACGTATTTCAGTTTTATGGCTAAAGAAACAAAACCGAGGGGTGAGACCTAAAAAACTGTAAACTTTGTTTTTCATTGGCACCCTAGACTTTCCATCCACTTGTTTACATGGATAGCAGCATTGTTTTGGGGTTTCTGATCACGATACTGAATTGGTTTTCAGCCTAAGTATGCCTGTGCACTTATAGTCAGTATACTTATGTGATCATTTTCTACCATGGTTTTTCTAAAACAAGGTGTCCCTCAGGGTTGCTCTCTTTTGCTCTAAATGCATACCACACCACTAGGTGCATAACTTGACAGTCATTCACTAGGGTAACATTTTTAGATAGATGATACTCAAATTTAAATTTCATTTGACAAGTTATCTTGTAATTGTTTTGTGCAGCTGTTGTTGAATGCCTTTGAGGAGATGAATAATTGGATGGTGGCCAATTAGCTCATCTTCAATATTATTAAACTTTTAATTTCTGCTGCTGGGCAATTCACTAGAGCTGAAAAAGTTTTAACAATCTAAATGTTTCAAACTTGAACAGTTGAATTGGTGATGCTGCTCATAGTCTGGGTGGCATTTTAACTCTACTATCTCCTTTATCAAATACAATAAGTGGTATTTTAAATTGTCACACATGCACATTCATGATTTGCACAGAATTAAGTGTCATTTGCCAGTGGATAACTGTAGCTTCATTCTTACTGGCATCACCAATCAACAGAAGCTCCAGAGTGTTGGCTCTCTTAGGTCAGAATAAAAAATATCAATGCAATTATGAACACATGAGCCCTGTAAAAATCACTGCATTGGCTTCCTGTTCATCAGAGCATTTCTTTCAACTTAGGTCTCAATGCCTAATAAACACTGAACTCTTATACCGCTATCCAACAACGTCATTATAATATTGCTATTCTGGTCAAATCTAAAACTAGGTTAATGAGCGTTTTCAGTTTCTGGACCTACATTTATCAATTCCCTCCATGTATCTGCTCGTTCTGCTCAGTCCCTTAAGCATGTTCCACTTCATGCCCTGACAAATTCACCTGCAAAATTGGTAAAAACAGGTAGAAATTGGTATGCCTCTCCTACAGAGGAGTAGAAAGGGAGCACCAACGTAATCAATTAAGCAGAAAACTGTTGCAAATAGATAGAAAATGTTAAAATGTCTCATTTTAACTATAAGTTTATTGGTAAAATTACAATGTTGGTGGAATATCAGATGCCCATGAAGAGGATTAGGCACCTGATGATATATGTTTAAGGCTAAGAAAGTGAAGTTGTTACAACTGCATAATCGTGGATATCTTTCAGGGTTAGAATAAGCAACTTCTCTCCTTCTTCTATATACATACAAAATTGTAGTTCTGTCTATGTTTATACCTGTGTTGAAACTGAACTGACATAAAATCTCTAAACTGTTTTGTAGATTTTCTAGCACGTAAAACAGTTGTTTTTTTTACTTAATTAGAAGTTGGATTTGTTGCTTAAATGTAATTTGGATGGATGACATCATGACAGTTATCACGGACATTGGGAGACTGCCTACCTACCAACGTAAAGTACAGCAATGAAGACAATAAAATAATTTCACAACATATACTATGGTTTAACCAAACTTCTGTTTCATTAACAAATTTCAGTGACGCTACGTTTATTTTCACTAAAAATATTTTCAGTGATCCAACTTCTAGTTTACTGATAAATATTTTCATGAATCATCCAACTTCTAGTTTCAACAGTTGCTTGATGCCTCGCAGCAATTTGCCTGCTTACTGCCGCCTTCTCAAGTCTTCTCTGTTTAGCCGTGGCTGGGCTGGGAGCGCCTCTGAGTAGGTTCCTTGAAGGGGCGCTATATAAATGCTTGGAATGAATGAATGAATATTTTCATTACCAGCGTAGAGTACAGGATTGAAAACATCACATAGTGTTAGTTTAGCAACGTAAGCTACGGTTCTACCAGACTTTCGACTGATCGCAACTAGGTCCTGACTTCCTGGCACATCGCTATATTCAAAGTGACTATGTATACTAAGAGGTATCACTGCAACAGTAATAGGCCCAGTGATCGAAGTTAGTGAAAAGAAATCAGACAAGGTTACTTTAATGAAAGAGTAAAAGCTGGACTGATAAAATAATTGTCTGCCGAAATGGAAGTTGGATTGATGAAACTAGTTATTTGCTAAAATAGAAGATGGATTGATGAAGAAAGCGTGTAGTTTTGCATGGCAAGTTCAGCGTTGGTCGAATACAATTGACGAAAATAATTCCTTCTAAATAGAAGTGGGATTGATTCAAATAATTTTAGGTTAAATTGAAGTGGGATTGATTAGAAGAATCTAGCTTAAATACAACTGGATTCACAACCGTTGGCATGAAAATCATTGAAATTATTATAATTAAAGGTAATCCCGTAGTTTAGTTTGGTAAATTATTTGAATATCTTCAATGCCGTACTTGATGTTGGTAAGTAAGCACTCTACCTATGTCCATCATAACGGTAAAGTCGTAGTTTACGTTGCTAAATTATTTGATGTTGTCACTGTAAAATGGAAGCTGGATTGAGGAAAGAAATTGTTTCCGTAATTAGAAGCTCGATCCATGAGAATATATCTTTGCTTAAATAAAAGTTCCATTGATGAAAAATATTTCTTTCATGAAATAGAAGTTGGATAGATAAAAGTAATTTTTTCAAATTCAATAGACGTTGGATTGATGAAAAAATTTCTTAATGAAATGGAAGGTAGATTGATGATAGTTAACATGCACATAGGTAGACTTCTTACTTACCAACGTCAAGTACGGCATTGAAGACATTAGAATAATTTAGCAACGTAAACTACGACTTCACCCATCATAACTATCATCCATCTCGCTTCCATTTCATGGAGAATTTTTTTCCTCGATCCAGCTTCCATTTAAATTTGACGATATAAAATAATTTACCAACCTAAACTACGGGTTTACCCCAGTCCCAAGCCTGTACACAGGAGGATGGCGACGTTAAGGATCTCTGCTATGACACAGTGTCGTTAATCTGAAACTAAGTTAAGTTATGGGATCGCCTACGAGAGAGTAAAACATTAACCTCGAAATATTATTACGGTCTACCCATTTGTCATCATCTCACTCTTTCCCGTTCCCTTATCAAATAAATTAACAGTATTTTAAATTGCCACACATGCACATTCATGATTTGCACATAATTGGGTGTCATATACATGTAGATATCAATTCCAATCTACACAAGCTCCAGAGTGCTGGCTCTCTTTGATTAGAGGCACTTTTGTGCAAGATTGCCATTTTGTTCAGGCGCGCTATAAATGACAGTCTAATAATAGTAATAATAATAATAATAATAATAATAATAATAATAATAATAATAATAATAATAATAATAATAATAATAATAATAATAATAATAATAATAATAATAGCCTAATAATAATAATAATAATAATAATAATAATAATAATAATAATTACGACAATTTATATAGCGCCGTAACACGTCCATGCCGTTACAAGGGCGCCTTACAAGACAACTAACAACAGTCGGGATAAGCCCTGGCGAACAAATGTGATTTTAGCATGGATTTAAAAGAGTCCAATGAGTCGGTCAATCGAATAGCAGGAGGAAGTCTGTTCCAGCATCGAGGACCGGCGGCCGAGAAAGCACGGTCACGGAAGCGCGTCCTCATCCTCCGCACACGGAGATCAATCTTCGCAAGCGATCGGAACCGGAGCCCGGACGCGGAGGAATGAGTCCCAGTGCCGCAATCGCGCAGGTACTCGGGCGCAGCTCCGTGTAGTGATTTAAAGACAAGCAGACAGAGCTTGAACTCGATGCGGAACGGAACAGGCAGCCAATGGAGGACATCGCGGAGGAGCGGCGTGATGTGGTCGTACTTTCTCCTATTGCAGATAAGCCTCGCCGCGGCATTGAGAACCGACTGGAGTCCGTCCAAGATGCACGCAGGCGCGCCGGCCAGCGGGCTGTTACAGCGGTCCACTTTGGAAGCGACGAAGGCGGCGACGGCCGCTCTCGCAGCCTCAAAAGGTAAGGACTTGATGCAGCTCCTGATGAGATGGAGCTGGCGAAAGCAAGAGCCGACGGTCCACGAGACGTGGCGCCTCATGGACAGGTCAGACTCAAGCAGGACGCCGAGATCACGCACAGAGGTCGAGGGCCGTATCGGGGCCCCACAGACATTCAGCGCGTCGGTGTCGAGATGGAGACACCGTCTGCTAGTCGCGCACCACAGAAAGTCCGTCTTCTCGGGGTTGAGTCGCAATCTGTTGCACCGCATCCATTCAGCGATCCGCTCAATACCGAGCTCCATTCGTCGCCGCTGCTGTTCGACTGTCGATGGAGGTCCCCACGTGTAGAGCTGAGAGTCGTCGGCATAGAAATGATGACAGGCCGAGACTGGCAGCAAGCTCACCCACGTCGGCGGTGTAGAGCAGGAACAGCAGCGGCCCAAGTACGGAGCCCTGAGGGACGACGCAGGAGAGAGAGCGGACGGTTGAAAGGACCCCGTCGAAGAGGACCGTCTGTCGGCGATCGCAGAGATAGGAGCGAAGAGAGTCCAGTGCTGACGAGCGGATCCCGTGCGTCCTCGACAAGCGCTCCACCAGAATATCATGGTCTACCGTGTCGAAGGCGGCCGAGAGGTCAAGCAGACCAAGCAGAGCGTAGTCGCCCGCCTCGATCGCCTCCGTGAGGACAGTTACCACCTTTAGGAGAGCGATCTCGGTCGAGTGGTACTTCCAGGCCGACTGATGGACCGGTAGGTACTCGGTTAGCTAGACGCTAACAACGCTTACCTTCAAAGCATAACTTCATTTCATCAAAGAGTTAAAATGCCAACTCAACTCTTCCAGGTTTAGACATTTAAGGCGACGTTTTTGCAAGGCACTCCTCTTCTTTTTAGTGTCGTTATAGTAACGTATTATAGCGTAATGCAATTTAAAGAACATACCGAGCCTTCAAAGAACACATTGAAATGAAACAACAATTCATTTTTATGCAAGTGATATTGACTGGTTGGAGAAGATATTGTCACATGTCGAACCCAGCTGAAAAAGTTCATGACGCTGTAACTCTGTGTTCTTCCTCCAAATTCCTTCCTCTCCCGTAAACAGCCTCCGGCTCACCATGATTAACTGGCTTAGAGGAAAAAGTTTAACATCCTAACAGCTGATTCTCCTATCCCTGCATTTACTAGTAAGATTTTGCTTTTCCACACTGAAGTCGCCTAACTACAACGGTAATAGCGTAAGGCTGGTAACGTTGCAATACCGTTCAAGTAAGTTTAAGTATTCAGCATCACATATCACGAAGCCCACAAGAAACAGAATTTGTTAATTGATGAATAGACTATTTAATTAATTTTTAATAATAGGCTTACGAAGCTTTCGTAGAAGAAATCTTCGAATGATGTTTTCAAACGGACGATTAGTTGTTTTCTGAGCAGCAAATTCAGACATTGCTTCTGAATGCGGAAGATTGCAGTCGATACAACATCTGACTTTTAAATATTTTGCCAGAAAATGTCTTCCAAGAATATACTGGCATCTAATGGCGTGATTGTTCATAATAGATTCTGTGACTGCATCACAAAAGTTAAAGTACATCCAGTCGACAAACACGTGTTCAAAATCTGGATCGACAGTTTTTCCGAATTTCCGCTTCTCAACATTCAGCGGTGATAAATAATAACAGAGTGTCTGCAATCCAAGCAACGACTGTATGTCTCTATCGAAGAAAGAGTTAAAAGGTGGCAACAACAAAACATTCGTATATGCAATCGCCTTAAAATCGTTCTTCATTTCAGATTCACGAAGAATTCGTTCACATAAGCGCAAAACTGTATCGTATTGGTGACATTTGAAAAGGTACAAAGCACGATAACAATCTACTGTGTTGCACTGGATACCAAAGTCATTGCGAATCACATTGTAGAATGATTTCATATTTTCTAAAGCATATTCCATCAAATAATCAATTACTGTTTCTTTAATTATCATGGGATTCACACTTGAAGTCTCGGTTTCTCTCAAAGAATCTGGTCTACGATAAACGATCTGTCTGGTAGTATTGAAATGAGTACATGACTTCATCGAAGCAACAGATTTCTTCTTTCTTAAAGCCTTCAGATAATCGTCAATAGGAAATGCTGAATCTGGTAAATTGTGACAAAAATCGAAACGCCTGGATTTGCTTTCGGCTGATAATACAGTTAAATAATGAGCAAAAACCTTTGATGAAAGACGCAGATCGAGATAAAGCCGCCTGCCAATGCAATGCAGATTACTGTCAGTAATCTTCTTGTGAAGCACACTCAATCCAACGATTCTTGCGACATCGTCAATAAACAACAAGCAACCTGCATTCAGTGTTTCCTTCTCAGTTTGAGGAGTCTGATCTACGAGAACTGCCAAACAGAATCGTATTGCTGTTTCGTATTCTGATGTGGCAAAATGGAGTGCAGCGAGATATACTAAAGCTGCAGGAGCAATGCCATTCGATTAAGAATCATCACATTCTAAAGCTTTAATGAGAAACTGTTTTGACATGAGAGACACTAGTTGAAATTCTGAAGGGCCATTTGATCCAGTTAAATGTTCCATGAGACCCTGAGCACGCAGGTAGGCCTATTGAAACCCACTACTTTGTTCTGTGTACGTTTTCGGAAAGTTATGATGCTGTGATTTTATTTTAGGGTGCATCAACATAGCTTCGACAAGTTCGACAAAGAGACTGCTCTCTCAAGATATCTCTCCGTAACATAAACCATGTGAAGCATGCAAACTATACAGTACAATGGCAAAGTACCTGAAACACAAGATCTTCTCTATTATTGGAAGATATGTCATTGTACTCCCATATTTTGGATTACATCTTGGTTGTTGATCTCTTTGTAAACACACGCGCAATCCTGAATAATAACAGTTTTTAATTGTACGACGAATCGGAGATACCGAAAGAAAGCATTAAATCCAGAGCTTTTAATTCAAACGTTTTCCGAAATTCAAGGAGAGGCTGCAAACAATATGTGAAGTCTTTTATTGTTTTTCTTGATTTCAAATCTTCAAATTGTGTCCGAGTGATTGGCAGTATGTAAGTTTCCACGAACCAAAGAGAGAGATTGCCAGAGTTGCGAAATTCATCTAGTCGTCTTTTGGTCTGGTGAAGCATTGCGGAGCTTAGTGGCTGATGAAATAGATTTGCTTCAGGAATAAAATAGTTCGGACAGTATCTCCTCGTTAGCCATTCTGAAAGACTTTTTAGCAACTCACAGCAAATTGCGATTACAGAAAAGGAATTCCACCATTCCGGTGGCATATTTTCACAAGTCCATAACATCAGAGTCTTTAAATGATACGGACAGAGAACCTCATCCTCTTTTGGACAGTCCTTTTGTATCAATTCCTTCTTTGCGAAGACTCTCAGTAAATGATAGACAATCTGTTGAACTCGAGTCCAACTCTGAAGTAAAATTACCTCTGCGACTGAAAACGACAATCTCCACTGTCGCTTATCGTCTCGGCAAGAACGATGTTGAACATAAACCACATGACAACCATTTTGAACAACTTCGGAGATTGTATCCATTGTCGGCCATCCGTATTTTCTTAGTCGAGTAGGCCAATTTTTGGCTTCTCTAGGCCACTGAGGGCAAAATAAGGCTCCGACTGCATCAGTTCCCAAACATATGTTTGAATCGATTTGAGATTTAATTGCTGGACCACAAACAATGTTTGGCAGCTGAACGTTATTCGATACTTGATTGAAATTTGCTGAATAATTGTTTGCAACAGAAGGCAAATCTAGCACCCAGTATTCACCTGAATGAGCTGTATAGTTAAATTCGTACTTTTTGCATTTCCAGTTATAATTCATTTCGCCCAATTCTCGTAATCGAACAAAACCCGGATACTTATGGTATGGTTCAATCTTGACGAACATAATCCTATCGGTTAGACCACTCATATCACTTGGCAACACTGGAAAGTCGCCAGTGAAGGCCAGATGGCCAATGTTGCATACTAATGCATCTTTGTCGCCGATGCATGCATTCAGTGGTTGAATATAGAACTCCTCAATGCTGCCACAAGAAATCGAATATTCTTTTGGTTCAGGATTCTGTGACGTGACTAAGTCATGCATGCACTCAGAAACAGTAGATAACGATTTGGGAAATAATTGACATGTGCTAACGATGAACACAGAAGCCATTTCTTCGATCGGTTTAGCCGTATGGTCCGTCATCTAAAATTGAAAAGACACATCTCCCGCTGCAATAATCGTCATTATCGTCATTATTATTATATCACCTTCATCTCTTTCTCTTCTCTTATTATTCCTCCTCCTCTTCATCACACTGTCACGAGACGATCCTTTCAAACATTTAGATCAGTCAATTAAGCGAGATCTGCTTTACGAAACCTCGTTTAATTCTATTGCGTTCTATTGTATTCTGTTAAAGTCATCCTCATAATCGTCATCGTCACCGCTATGATCATCATAAGAGTTGTATTGTCTCGGTTTCGTGACGTCTCGAGACAGGTTTTTCGATGTCTCGGTCTCGGACCCCACTGTCTCGGTCTCGGTCTCGAGATCATTTCTCGACTATTTGGAAACTATCTCGAAGCGAAAGTCTTGTCTTTTGAAACCTGTCTCGAAGCGAAAGTCTCTGTTCTCTTGTATAAGGGGCCGTTCACATATTATATAACGCAAAAAATCTCAATTTTTGCCTACCCCCACCCCTAATAACGTTACATAACAGCAGCTGTGACCCCCCCCCCACCCCTATATTATATAACAGATATGCTTCCTACCCCCTACCCCCCAGTCTATAAGCACATTCAAAGACATACAGTGGACCTTATTGTATTACACAACTGGAAATTTTCATTATTATTATTATCATACTGTCAAGTTGATATTGTCGAGGATTTATAACAATACAATGTTAGTTAATACTTAATAGCACTTTAATAGTGACTGGATTATGTTAAAAGTTTGTAGGCCTACTGTATTAAATGTAGTTACTAGACTAATGCAAATTAGCAAATTAATCGTTTAATACTAGAAATGCAAGATGCATTAATAAAGCGAACTAATTATCTTATTTTCAACTTGTAGCTGTCAGAACTGAGTCAATGGTATAGCCTAATAACCAATTAATTCATGGCTAACTCTCAGAGCTATTAAAGACAATTTTGTTACCTTATACTTGTCACAAGTTGCGACCTGTCAGTGTGAGATACTTTGAATATTAAACGAAATTATTGATTTCTTTGATTGAGAATGCGTCCTAAATGAACAATATGGTCACCCTCGAATAGTTTGAAATAGAGCGCTGCTACCTACCTACGCTAGCCACATCCCATATTATGCAAAAACACTGAGTGAGT
>JACEVL010002772.1:0-18604 GCA_020284085.1 Aporrectodea caliginosa
CAGCATTAACTTTGAAATATCAAATTCAAAAGTCAAGGAATGGATAAATTGCTAGTTTGAATCACCTATTGAACCTTTCTTGGGTTATCCCATAGTTTAGGTTGGTAAATTATTTGAATATCTTCAATGCCGAACTTCATGTTGGTAAGTAAGCAATCTACCTATGTCCATGATAACTATCATCCATCAATCCCGCTTCCATTTCATTGAGAATTGTTTTCATCAATCCAGCTTCCATTTAATCGAGATTTTTTCATCAAACCAGCTTCCATTTAATGAAAATAATGACCCAACTTCTATTTAATGAAAAAAAAATATTTCTTATCAATGGAACTTTTATTTAAGCAAAGGACTATCCTCGTGGATCCTTCTTCTACTTAAGGAAACAATTATTTTCGTCAATGCAGCTTCCATTGCATCAAAAACGTAGTTTCATCACCCCAGCTTCTATTTACGGTAAAAATTATTTCCATCAATCCAACTTCTATTTAAACACCGAAATGGTTTCATCAATCCCACTTCGGTAAACGTGTAGTTTAGCGTCGTAAAATTATCCGCCATTGCGTGGGTTTCAGATAAGTTCGATTGACGAAACGAATTCTGCTAAATAGAAGTCGGATTAATGAAAATAATGTTTCCTTACATAGAAGTCGACGTGATGAAAAGAATCTTGCTTAAATAGAAGCTGGATTGATGGAAAAATAATTCTTAATTAAATAAAATTTGTATTGATGAAAAATAATTCCTGATTAAATAGAAGCTGGACTGATTAAACGAATTCTTGCCTAATGGAAGCTGGATCGATGGAATTTAAGGAATCTCGCCAAAGTAGAAGTTGGATCGTTGAAAAATAATAATGCTACAATGGGCGAATAATTTACGACGCATTTATCCCACTTCCATTTAGGGAAACAATTTTTTTCATCAATCCAGCTTCCATTTTAATTTGACGATATAAATAATTTACCAACTTAAACTACGGGTTTACCCTTTTCTTGTCAGTAACTCAAACCTTGACCCTAAATCAGACACTCCAAAGAAAACAAGTCTAAATTCGAACCAAGATTGCAGTATTTTGTTAAACCTAAATATTGCAGGGCCTATCACAGCTCTCTGGCTCGGTAACCTACTGCCGGACTGGCCCAGATGTTCCAAGAACTATAAACTACTCAAAACACCTGCTAATCATAGAGACTGAAATCTAAAATTTATACATAATATGTAATTTTTTAAAACAAGTACTAAAATATAATACTAACTTTAATTCTTAATTTTAAGAAAATGTTCTGATCCACGCTACTTACAGACGCCACGTTGCTATGTATTAACATTCATAGCCCTCCAAAAATAACCCATAGGCTACCCTGAAATTCAGGATTCCAGTAACTGTTGTTTAAAATGTCATTGAGCGCTATTATTTTGGATAAACCGTAGCTTATGTTGCTAAATTATTTTATATTGCCAACTTAAAATGGAAGTTGGATTGATGATACTAACTCTTTGCTTAAATCGAAGCTGGATTCATGGAAATAATTGTCTCCGTAAATAGACGTTGGATTGATGAAACTAAGGCTTTACTTCAATAGAAGCTGGATCAGTGAAGTTTTTGCTTAAATAGAAGTTGGATTGATGAAATAATTCTTGCTTAAACAGAAGTTCGATTGATTTAATACTTTTGTTGCTGAAATTAAAGCTGGATTGATGGCAGTTATCATGGACATTGGTAGACTAGGCCTACTTACTTACCAACGTCAAGTTCGGCATTGAAGACATTAAAATAATTTAGCAAAGTAAAACTACGGGATTACCTTTATTTTCTTCTCATTGTACGAATTACCTGCTTAGGAAGGCAGAGAACCAAAATAAAATTGCTACTGCTACGAATAACTCGCAGACCTATATATACGGGTAGCCTAACTCAGTGCTACTGCAACTGTGTCCCGCAGCCCGGTATAATAGGTCCGCAGACCAAAGTTTTGTAGCAATGGGCTAGGCTGCCTATCGTACCCATATAATTATAAGGCAAAAATCAACCTAACGCTATAGGCCTATCCGTTACCGGGATAAGTAAGTAAGTAAGTAAGAATATTCTTTATTTGATGACAGGGGCTATGTCCTGAATAATCTAGCTTAACTGGAGACACTTTCTTAAGCTCTATCTTATGGCTATAAAGCTCTAGGCCCTAAATACAAATTTGGACCTGATTTGACAGTGTCTCAAAGCTATAGAGGAACAAGTTCAGTCATCCAATAGAATCATTAATTTTGCATCAAATGAATAGATATAACCGTGATCGAGTGAGGTTTGAAAAAAGAATTATAATTATGTTTGTCCATAGCCAATACCAGTGACAGATCTTAACACGTGACTGGACTTGTAACCTACAACAGAACTTCGTCTGCAATCAATAATGTTATAGGCCTACTGTAACAGCTCTATGTAAAAGCTGGACCCCTGTCATAATTATAGCCAAATTACTCATAATCGGTTTACATTATGTTCGAAATACACAAATAATCATACTAAAGGAAAACATTGTTTTCCAAAAAGTTTAATTTAATTGCCATCAATGAAACAGAGCAAAATAAATTTGTCAGCAAATCTTAAAAATCGTTTTTCTCCGTTTCGCAAAAGTGGACATAGAGCCTTGTAGTTCCAGGGTACGCTATCTTCCTCGTAAATAATGCATTACAGGATAAAGAATAAATTCTGTAAATTTTGGAATAGTTACCGTTTTAGAAATATAAAATTATTAGAAACACTTTTTATTTATTGGCCATGGGTTAGGGGTTCAAACCACCTGAGATAAATAATTGCCGGATCAATTTCAGAACTCACCCCATGCAATTCTAGTACTCATGACCCCATACAATTTCAGAACTCACCCCATACTCTCCGACCATATGTTATGAAAAACATGGAAAACTCTCGAAATGGAGACCCCCAAATTGTTACTTGGCTACGCCCTTAATTATTGTTTATTTCTCAAGTAGCAACTACAGAATGGCCAAAACGGACATGGCAATTCGGACATAAAGGTCTCAACTTGCATTGGTACGTGTTAACTTACCTACCAAATGCATTGTGCACTTGCGATGGTGCATGACTGGATGTCTGCCAATCGTCTTAGACTCAACCCGACTAAATCACAGTTTATATGGTTCGGTACAAGACGTTCACGTTGTAGGATTGATGCCCTTGCATCAGCATCCCTTGGTGGACAGACCTGTGATGTGGTGAGGTATCTTGGGGTGCTTCTTGATGGTGGGCTTACGATGGCTGATCATGTGTCACATATTTCAAGGACAAGTTACTACGAGCTCAGACAGCGCAGAGTTATACGGAGGACGCTCTCGCTGAACGCCGCGGCTGTACTAATACACTCTTTTGTTCTCACACGTCTTGACTACTGTAATGGAGTCCTCCTGGGCCTGCCTGAGTTTCGCATTCGTCAACTTCAGCTCGTTCAGAATGCAGCAGCCAGACTTCTGGCTGACCTGCCGAAATATTCACACATATCCGACTACATGCGGGGTGAGCTACACTGGCTTCCAGTTGCTGATCGTGTTAATTTCAAGATCGCTAC
Source organism: Aporrectodea caliginosa (assembly GCA_020284085.1). Taxonomy (NCBI): domain Eukaryota; kingdom Metazoa; phylum Annelida; class Clitellata; order Crassiclitellata; family Lumbricidae; genus Aporrectodea; species Aporrectodea caliginosa. Next base: position 3,588 of record JACEVL010002772.1, read on the forward strand.
GCTGGTTTGGAAGGCTACAACTGGCACTGCTCCGGACTACATTGCTGAACTGTGCCTTCCAGTTGGCACTCAAACTGGTCGGCGGGCTCTCCGGTCTGCCTCGCGAAATGACTTGATTGTACCTTCGTTTCGAACCACCACACGTGCTCGTCGGGACTTCTCGATTGCGGCGCCACGGATCTGGAATACTCTTCCGCCATCTGTGCGTGCCACTAATGCTGCATGTGGTTACATGGTTTTCTCTCGACTCTTAAAGACGCACTTTTTCAGCTGTTTGATGGCCACGTGTTGAGCGCTTCTGTGAGACTCTTAAGTGGCGCTATATAAATGTCTTGTTACATTACATTACCTACCACTCAGGGATGGCAGGCTAAGTGGTCATCCATCGAAATACTAACGCTGCCAATTGCTGACCCCATCCCGGATTCTGACATGACACATAAACTAAGCAAACTGAGATGATAAAATTGTATATGCACGCGATTTGCTAAAGCGGCCGTAGACTATTATAGGCCTTGCCGCGACTCTGTTTATTGTCAACTGATTTGATCGGGTGAGATCCTTCGCTACCGGTGTCTATAGGCTACAGCGCTGGCCATAAGCTGGTCTCTCCACATGTGCACGGCTTTTTGAGAATGGATAGGAAATAGTTATATTTACTATATTCCTTTATTTCAAAAACTCCGACAGTAACGCAACAAGATTACAAAATCAACAGTTTAGATATCGATTAGACAAAAAATAAGTCAGATAAGAGGGTTAGGAATGTATTTAGTGACTGAGACCTATTGCTAAAGAAAATTATTGTTTAGCCAATACACCAAAAAGTACTCTAGGTATAAAATTTCGATCATCATTGCATATCATGTAACCCGTTTTTATGTTGCCCAACTTCACCTGTCCCGCAAAGGTAGCATCAACAGCACGTATTGCGTATACAATTTCGATCATCATTGCATATCATGTAACCCGTTTTTATGTTGCCCAACTTCACCTGTCCCGCAAAGGTAGCATCAACAGCACGTATTGCGTATACAATTTCGATCATCATTGCATATCATGTAACCCGTTTTTATGTTGCACAACTTCATCCCGCAAAGGTAGCATCAACAGCACGTATTGCCTATAATAGGCCTACATTTATTTTAGTTCCTTCGCTAAATAATTAGCCTAGGCCTAAATAGCTATTTAGATGTCAGAACTATTTTCAATAAACGACTTAAATTTGACGAATGAAATGAACAACTCTGTACCAATCAATTATTGGCAAACGTTTTGTCAGGTTTTTTAAATCATAGAAGATAGGCGTTAATAAATGCACGAAGTAATATTTTAATTCGTCACACTAATGCAAAGGTTCACCCTTATTTAATCTATGTTTACCATAAATCATTATAAAAGTTACCAACGCAAACCTAAACGAAAATATTATTTCAGTGCTTTTCTCTACTCGCTACATAAAATAATGAGCACTGGACCGAGTTTGAAGCTTCTACCTAAAGTAGATCAGGTATTCAGGATAGGCTTGGGTGCTGCAGTAAATGACGAAGATGGTGGGATTAGCGACGTTGTCAACTGTCGAGTCATATTTTAAGTCTGTGTTGCCTGGCTTCGATGGTGGCACAGTTATTCTCCGGTTCCCACGCACATACTCTCCTGTTAGCACTTTGCACTGATAGACGTGCTTGAAATCGCTTTCATCGGGTGGAGGATATTATACAGTTTGTTGAGTAGCTGAAGTTTTTGGCAAAATAAACGCCTCTTCCGTACACAATCGCTGTTAAGTAGCACAAGTGTAAAACATTACTTTCATTTCTTTACCTTTTAGTTTTAAAGCTTTATTTCTCATTTTTTAAACGAACTCAAAGTAACAAGTTTTCATGAAAGTAAGGCTGAGTTATGGTAAAAATTAAATATCAAAACAATAGTCCACATAATTAGGCTATGTGATTGCTAACGTTTCTAATGCTGCTACAAAGACATTGAGCTAAATGCCAGACTCTCGCACTCTGTAGACTTTCAGTGACTAAATGATTCAAATCTACTAGAAGAAATCTATAGGCCTACTAACGTCCTACTGGTAAAAATTAGTTAAATATTTTTCAAGTCACCATTTTTTCCGCAGTAGCTGCGGTTAAACCCAGTTCGGTTGATGCTCTCCAGAGTATCCGCGATGGTGCCATGCCAGAGCGTCATCTCATTCTGACTCCCTGGATTCGCAGCGTCCATCTCTGTCTTACGTACAACGTATTGCTGGTAAAGCATCCTGTTCTGGATACGTTCAATCTATAGAATTGATATCAAAATGCAAAATCTCTAACCTATTCTCTCAAATCAAGCATTAATTCTTAAAATTTTGCTTTGAAAGCTGCTTGCTGGGCGCTGTATAATAAAAATTATTACATACTGTATAAATCGTTTTACTTTGAGGTGCTAGATCAACATGTACCTATCCTGCTGCATCTGAGGTTTGGGTTTTGGTACGTGGAACTGATTAGTTAAAGGAGATAACATTTTTGGCTACCTTAACTATTTGACTGACAGTAGTATCAGCTGTGGAGAAGACGTGGCCTTTTCAACGTCTTTGTATTCCTGATCACTGGCACTGAGTAGAATTCCTTCGTATACTTCATCATTGTTCGTGATCTCCCAGTTGGAGAATCCAAAACTAGAAAGTAACAGATGAAGAACTTTCCATTAAATCAATCAAACCGTGAAAGCTTTAACTAATTCTAATGTTCGCATATCTAGCCAAAAAGCTCTTTTTAAATTTCAATTAAGAGGATTGACTTGATAAAGGATGGACTTGATAAAGGATAAGAATACACGTTTTACCATTCAATTTACCAAAGAGTCGTGCAGTAATTATAATTATACATAGCCTACGTCTATGCTCACATACACACGCAGTCGTGCCTATTTCCCTACATGGACCCGCGGGCACGCATACTTATATTTATATCTATATGTATATAAATGTCGAAATATATATATTTAGACTATATATATAGGCCTGTATATATAATATTTATATAAAGTAACAGATGCGTCGAACTGGTGATGTGCTTAAGTAAATAAATAGGCGAGACAGTAAGATGGTGTTATATATTTCACTGGAAAGAGGCATAAAAGCTTTGAAAGACAGTTATTGGGGCTGGACAGAACAGAGGATACGGCTTATTCGCTTCAGTGAGAAGATTAACGACCACATCCGGCGTCTATCTATATATTTTAAGGCAAACAGTCTCAGAGGTGAAGGAGATAAACGCATAAGATAGCTCATCGAGTGAGGTAGTGCACCTGATGGAGTGCCACTTTGTTGATAAGTTAGTTCGTTCTAGAAAAAACACCTTTTCTGGGTGAAGTAGTAACAGTTACTGTTGATTGCTTGGAATTAATCAGCACATTTTACATAAAAGTTGCATACAGATCCAGCTTTTAGCTAAGTTAGACCGTCCCGCAAGTTAAGAAAACCTACGTTAGGCATTTGAAAGTTCACCAAACGGTAGCTCTGGACTCTGCGCAAAACTAGCTTAAGATAGGTTGTAATTAGATGACAGCTGCGCAGTCAGGTAGGAAGAGATGTCGGTAGGGTTGTCAGGCAGGAATGAAGATACTACAAAGAATAGTCCTTTAGATGTATTTAACTTATGTTTGTGGCCAAAAATATTTGGCAATATATCGTTCTTCAAAATGTCCGTAAGACAACATTTGTACGTTTGATCTTAGCTTTAGGATAATCTACTTTCTCAATAATCTGTTTAATTTCTTAGTTTCATCTGATATTTCGTTCTTTCCACTTGTTAACCTCTCAGCTAAGGCGATCTTATGGTAGAAATCGCCAAAGTGCGGCTAACTCGCTTGTAGCATTTAAGAGCTCCGTGTTTAAAACTGTAGCCTCAAAATACACATTTTCAGCCCTCAGGCATGATTAAGACGTTATTGTCAATCTGAAACATGAACATTTCTGCAGTAGCCTAGGCTATGTCCACAGTGCTTCCCAAAGTGGTGGTCCGCGGTACCGGCACCGGGCCGCGAGCCCTCAGTTACTGTTGCCGGTCCGCAAAGTCAGTCAAGAAAATTGTCAAATTGTCTCGGAATCAAGAATGGTTCCACCATATTTTTCATAATTATAAATTAGTAATTTCATAATTATTATAAGTCATAACAAAACACTTAGCATATAAAGGGCAAAAGAGTCATAGAACTGGCTAAACATGCATTTAAATCAATTTTAATACATATTAATTTTGAGGAATTTATGTGTAAAAGAGAAATAGGTAATGCATTTGGCACCGGTCCTCGTGTAGTGGGAAAATTCCTGCCGGTCCATGACATTGAAAGTTAATTCCAGCCGGTCCGTGAGACTGAAAAGTTTGGGAAGCACTGGGCTGTGTGACTGATCGTTGTAAACTGAGCTCAGTCTGAATTGATAACTACTGTAGGCGTAATGCTTACCATAAATCCTACTCTTGAGTTTTGGAATCGGATCGGAGGATTTTGTGACTGTTAGTTGACCAATGAAATTGTCAGTTTCGTGTTGATTCATAAGAGTTTCAAAGTTTGCAGCTTGGAAAGTAATTTGATCACAATTAAAATCATCCACGCTGTAGTTTTCGAGCAATTGTTCCAGATCACTTGCTCTCGTGTGCATTTGACTGGCAGCTCGACATATATCAACAGATGATCCTCTAGCCAGAAGTTCATCGCAGTATCTCTGATAGCTGTTGATCATTACTTTGATTCTGTCGACATCTTGTTTTGTGGTTTCAAAGCACTTAAGATTTCGATCCCTGACTACTCTCAAATTCTGAACCAGCTCTTCTACATGCTGATCAATTAATTCCTTCAGGTTAAGTCCTGATTTGCGAATACTTTCTTCTGTTTTCAAAACCTCTTCAGTAAATTCTGTCTTAAATTTCTCCAGTTTCTGAAAGGCTTCTTCACACTCTGGACGCCTGTTTGACACTTTTCTCAGGTCATCTTTCAGTTGCTCAGTAAATTGTTCAGCAACTTTACCAACATTCAAACATCTATGAGACTGGTGGCTCTCAACACAACAAATTAAACAGACGACGACATTATCTTCATGGCAAAACATCTTAATAAGCTCTTTAGGATGATGTTCACAGTAACTACTGCGAAATTTCAATTCTTCCAAATTTAGTTGACTGCCAAGCTCAACAACTTGATGATTTTGGAAATGTTTTATTCTCGTATGAGACTTACTGCAACGATCACACAGTTTCTGTTCGCAATCGATGCAAAACATCTTAGCAACCGTTGTTCCTTCGAAACAGAGCTCACAAACGGCTTCTTTTGCAGTAACTGTTGCTAACTTTCGAATTTCAACTATCTTACCAATGAAGAAATTGTTCGGTAAATTAGAAAAACCTTTATGCGGAATAACAAATTTGTTTCTGCATATTGGACAAGGCATCTGATCGCCAGGCTTCTTATGGCTTCCGTACTTTTCCAGGCAGTGCAGGCAGAACGTATGAACACAAGGAAGAATTTTTGGATTTGTGAATATCTCGGCACAGATAGAACATTCTGCCATGTTAGATAACTTTTCGTGAAATTCGGTTCCAGGAACACTGGCCATATTTGTCTTAACACAAAACAATAATTAATATTGAAATTAGTCGTTTGAATCTCAATACAATGATTTTCAGCTTAATAACAACAAAAAGTTCGAATTTTCAGACTATTAATTGTATGCCTTATCTTTAGAGTTGTACAGAGTACCCGTGTCTTTGCCAGCCAAACCATTAACGATTATTTACGGCCATTGTACAGATCGTGACCTGGTTTACTTTATTATGCGCAGTTGCGTGGGAGATCGAATGAGCAACCTCGTGTTCAACGATTCACTATAGCATTGGCCCTCACAGAGCTACATAAGTAACATTTATGGGTATTTGGATGTTATGCTAAGTCGCGCCTCCACACAATGATCTATACATCTATACAATATTCACTTACTGCGACCAACCACAGGCTACAATAACAGCAGATTTATTACTCAAAGCTGCTAATGACGATCTTGAACCTTAACCTTATTAGCTACACAGCTTCAGGCCTGTGTATTGTGTACGAAGCTGGATATCTTTTGGACATCAGCTTTCTCTAATGATCAGACTTATTATACACGGTGAAATCGTACCTTTCTCGTGTTGGTCTGTAGCCCAATACACGATCGTATGAATAGTTACTTTAATTTACTTACCGTACCCGTAAACGTTTACACTGTAGTTTCCTAAGCCTCTCCTAAAGCAGATGCTTTTGACGAGCCACTGGACACGTATGTTACTACTCAAGTCTGCCTATTGATACAAGACTGAGGGTATGACTGTTAGTGATATATTATATGCCTGTAGGCAGACCAGTGGTCACATTCACGGCGCTCATGCAGCCTGCTGGAGAAAACCGTAAATGAATATATTAGCTGCATAGCTCAGGCCTTTGTATTGTGTACGAATAGACTAGAGACGATATGCATGAAAGTACAGTGTGTATATATATATATATATTATAATATACGAGGTCTTCGTCTGCATCTAACATGCATAAGTTATATGCGAAATATATAATTATACTACGTAGGCCTATTGAAGCCAATTCAGTGTCAAGCGCTTTTGTGATATGCTTAAAACTGCGCCATAATAATGTGTCCTGATGCATACATTATATACGCTTACGTACATGCTTGAAGTCACTACAGCAATGCTTTTTTGCTTAGAACCGTGAGATTTGGACAAAATTATTAATAAAATATAATAGCGAATATTAAATATCTTAGACACAATGTATGTAGCCTAGATGCAGCGATTTTAGCGAACCTTGTTCGCTAGAGCGGTTGGCTGCATGAATACGGTTCATTTCAATTCACAAGCTTTATTGATCACCAACCAAAATACAAGTTCATGTACATTTGTTGCAGTAGTTCGTGCTGTCAAAGGGTAACCCCAAAAGGAACAATATCGTTCCTCTGGCAGGGCCGCCCCTTTCTCATTACTATTTTTACATACAGTAAAACACAGACCAGCTTGACATCGCTGGCTGAATGAAATGTTATCGATTGCAGCTCAATTCATCCGAGTCAGAATTCATCTGGCGCTCGTCCTCACGTAGGGTGGAAAATTAGATCGCAGCCCTTTCGTAATAGGCCTATTGGTGCGGATGCTGTCAAGCCAAAGAACGAGGTCTGCGATCTTGGTTTTTTCCTTGACCGAGACCTATCAATGACGTCACACATCACAGGACTTATGAGGACCAGCTTCGCCATCGTGAGAGAGCCGAAGTCTGTCTCTCATATTGTATTCTATTCTATTTACGGACTTATAAAGCGCCTCTCACAGAGTCACAGTACAACCTAAATCATAGGCGCTTCCAGTGCGAAGGGCCCCTCGAAGAAAGGAAAGTCTTAAGAGAACGAACAGAAACTAGGAATTGACTAGTCATCTCGTGCAAAGTTCAGTCATGAGCCGAATCGATTACTGCAAATTCGCCTTTGTTGGCTTGTCACAGCGCATTATCATTCGGCTTCAGGCGGTGATCAGCGCTGCTGCTCGTCTGGTCATGCGATTAAGAAAAGTTCGACCACATTACAACCGCGATACAAAATCAGCTTCAGTGGCACATGCAGAATAGGCGAGCGCGTCAAATGTAATCTTTGCATGCTGCTTCATAAATGTCAGCTGAGCACCAGGTCTGCTATCATGCCGTGCATACATGTATATAGCGCCCAGTCGTCGGCAGTCTTCTAGATTCAATCATCTCCGAGAGTGAGGTCTGTACCGTGCGACTGAAAATTTCTGCATTTTGTGATGTGTGCAGTATATGGAAGTCGCAGTATGTTGTCTTGTATCTCACCTGTACCAATTTAACTTTTGCATTTGCATATGGAAGTCGCAGTATTCTCCTCAAGCACTGTTGGAAGACATTCAGCTTCTTCTCTAGGGCCACTGTGAGCGTCCAGGTCTCTGCCTCATCAAAGAGCACAAAAGTAAGGCGATTTTGGTGTCAAACCGAATGCTCACATTCCAAATTTCAAGATCAATGCAGCTCATACAGTCGCGAGCAATAATGCTATTCGCTGTAGAATTTCTTGCTCGCTGTTGCCATCATTCTCGACGTTATAATAGTAAAGGAGTCGTTGAAATTCGAGGATTAGGGTAGGTCAGAAGTGAATAAGGATTGTTGTCATGTTTTAACATTTGTAACCGCTGCTCAGTTGTCCTACCTTTTTTACGTCTTCTCCGCCACTACGACTACTTCTCCATAGATGCTCCTGATGAATATCGTTGTATTTTGAGTCACATTAATTTAATGGTTAGAAACAACAACTTCATAAAATTAAAAGTCGTTATTCAGACACTCTGAGTGTTGCTATGCATCGATCTTATTCTTAAGTTAGTCCTTAATTATGGCTTCAATAATCTTCGAGCCAAACAATAGCTTTTTCTCTGAGCCATAGCTACTTATACAACTATTACAAAACAACGTTTTCGTCATATTTTGCACACGCATTTTAAAATAGCTCATAGAAACAAAATGAGCCAAATTCACTAGAGTCTGCTTTCTGCCTTTCAAACTTTCTTGTCCTCGTTGACAGCCCCACCGCCTCTCTCTGTTCTGTATGGCAACCGTGCTTGGATTTTCAATGGACATCTCAGGACAATCTTGAGGCAGCGCTCACGAATAAGATGGTGCCCTGCGCTTAGCTTTAGAAATTTGGAGTTTAAGATTACGGTTGCGATTACGTCTACAGAATCAAAGACAATATTTCCATCATGGTAAACTGTTGTTTCTACCACTTCTTAACATGTACGCGGTGTCCCCATATGGATACGGATCCTTTCAACACCAAAGCATCAGCAACTGAAAACACACAGACCAACAACTAGACATCTTGTTAAACCTCATAACCAGGTGTTTGATTTCTCGGCTGACATGTGTGTACGGGTTTGGACCAATAGGCTTACAGTTTTGAATGTCATATTTTATATTAAAAAATTAGATAAAAATATATTATATTAGAAATCGAAACAAAAGCGTTCACCACCACCACCACCATCGTCATCATTATTATTGTTATTACCACCACCACCACCACCACCACCACCACCACCACCACCACCATCAACATCATCATCAACATCATCATCATCATCATCATCATCATCATCATCATCATCATCATCATCATCATCATCATCATCATCATCATCACCATCATCATCATCATCATCATCATCATCATCATCATCATAATCATCATCATCATCATTCATCATCATCATCATCATCATCATCATCATCATCATCATTATTATTGTTACTAGATACGGCTATTAGAATCAATTGAATGTGATATCCTCGATTTTAGTTTACGCACCAGCTGAATCTTTGAATCTTATATACGCTGTTCCTTCGTCTTCATTGTATTCGATTTTTTCTGTTTTCCCACCTTCCCAAAATACAAGCTGTAGAACGTCAGCTTGAATATCGGGTGGAATATATTCGACGACGATGGTTCTGCTTGGTATCTCAGGTTTAGGTGCCATAGTGTCTGAAAAGAAATGAAGACTAATAGATAATTCGGCCTCTATAGTCGCCAGTCGCAGTTCTTATCGCAACTCTTAAGGTAGAGCCTGTATGTTGTATGTATGTATATACATATATGTGTGTGTATCAAGTATGTATGTATTCATTCATTCATTCATTCATTCATTCATAAATTTATATAGCGCCCCTATCAGAGGACTACTCAGAGGCGTATGTACGTATGCATAAGAATACTTACTACAGAGAATTTTAGTTCACGTTCAAAAGCGCTGCATCTATGACTTACTAAACAAGTGACTTTTAAGACAGTTTGCACATTTAAGCTGCACACAGCCAAAGACAACTACAGTACGTAAATGTTATGAGAGAGCGTTCAAGTGCAGAATTGCCTTTAATCTTCAACTATGTACATCTTGTATGGTTGATAAGGCCATTACGATCAACTTTATTTGCATTATTGGAAACAAATAAAACACCCTCAATAAAAATAACTGGCATTGGAGGTGCACCAGTTTGCCGCTCAAAAGTCTTCTGAAATATTTCTTTACAATGTCTTTCATTTGAAGCCTCGTAAAGTCGTTGATAAAATTACGTGCGAGTTTTACCAGAACATACGTGTTAGTAATCTTCTTCTTCTCTTGTACATAGCTAGATGACCAAGCAGTTCATTGCCTGGCGAACCAGTATGCACATCGCCGATTATATTAGCGATGCCGTTGACGGGTAAGACATCTTCAAGGTCTGACGACTTAAAAACGATCTTGTCCCAGCAGAAATTACAGCCACAACAGATAGCTGACAATGCAGTCAACTCTTGAGCTCTTGTTTTCAGCTGATTAACTCCAATACAAACATCGCTAGGCGCTCCTTTGTTTAAAAGTTCCTCTAAATACCTTGCGTAGCTTTCAATCGTAATTTGAAATCTTTCAACATCTTGTTGTGTTTTTTCAATTTCCTTCAGTTTTTTGCCTTTCATTGAAGTCAAGTTTTGCATTAATAAACTTGCATTGGAGTCAATGAGAGCTTTAAGTCTCGTTGCTTCGCTAACAATCGACTTTACCGCTTCAGCAGTTTCTTCGAGCAAACCTATCTTCAATATCTTCAATTTATCCAAAGAATTCTTACATTCTGGTAACCTGCGTTTAACCGCTGCCAAGTCGTTCTTAAGTGAAGAACAGAATTCTTCCGATGCTTTAGTAACACTCAAACATTTATGTGATTGGTGACTCTCAGCAAAACAAAGGAAGCATATCGTTGCTTTGTCATCTTCACAGTACATTTTAACAATTTCACCAGGATGTTGGTCACAATAGCTGTTACGAGTGTTGACTTGTTGAAAATTTGCCCCGATTTCAAGAACCTGGTGATTTTGACAGAGTTTTATTTTCGTGTGAAAGGTACCACAGCGTTCGCAAAGATTTTGGTCACATTCGATACAAAACATTTTAGCCTTTACTCTCTCTTTCTCTGGACATATTGCACACAAGGCTTCACTGATGGTTGTACTTGAACGTTTTCTAATCTCCACCATTTTGCCAATGAAAAAATTATTCGGCAAGTTACAGAAACCTCCCTTTGGAATGACAAAACTGTTTCTGCAAATGGGACAGGTAATTTGATCACCTGGTTTCTTTTCCTTTCCATACTTTTCGAGGCATTTTAAACAGAACGTGTGAATACAAGGAAGACTCTTAGGATTTGTGAAGATCTCTTTACAAATGGAACATTCCGTCACATCAGCCATTTGATCTTCAACCGAAATTTGAAGACTCCCAGCCATGGCAGAAACTGAAAAACAGTTAATCTAAATTAACAAAATTGTATCTCACAATATGGTAAACTTTTCATTATTTTAAACCTTTTATAAACTACGGAATAATATTCATGTCTTTGCATCTGTAACCTCAAGCGTAAAGCTAGGTTTTTTTGGGTTCAACCCCCAGTCTTTCTTGGGACTCTACAGTAAAGTCTTTATTGCCAACCCAAACTACACGTGGATCAAAGTCTGATCCCTCTGTTATTTTTCTATAATTCTCATACTGAACCCACCATTATAATCAGGATGGCTGGAGAAGCTTGATCTCATTGAACATGAATTTATGGTATCTTATCTACATGGTCCAATCCGGGATTGGCTTTCCTGTACGCAGACAGGCACATAGCGTATGACGGAATATCAACTGCGATTGAAACCATGCTGGAATGTTTGATATTTTCAGCCATAAATGCAAACACTTTCTTAGAAATGCGTATAGTGACAGCAAACCAGTCAACAACCGTTGAGTGGTTGGCTGTAGAGATAACAGATAATCTTTGGTCTAACGGTAGGCCTAGCTCTGACCTAACTTCGAGCCTTGTGTTTGGCTGATCAATCATTCTCTATTCCTACGATCCTTGGCCCTGCAAGTTTATTTTGCTTTTTCTTTCAGTTTCATAGGAAAAATCATCTACATTTATTTTAAGTGGCTTTAATAAGTATTTATCTGCTGATCCTACAAATTATGGCGTATGCCAAATTGCCAATAATGCTACTTACCGATTCAAGTTTATAATTATAGTCTCAAAATTCTTTATAACAAAGGCTCCTGAGCCACAAAGACACGATTATTGCTCGACAGTGTCGTCAGCAAGGTCCGAGTATAGACTGTAGCTACTGGGCAACGACGCGCATGAACAAAGTGCATCATACGTCGGGGCTGATCCAGAAGTTTTCAATATGGCCACAGCAGGGCGCATATAATTATACCCAAATCCCAATACGTTCAGCGTCGTAAAATATTTTGCTCATATTTTAGCCATGTTTTCATCGTTCATCCAACTTCTACTTCTACTATAGCATATTTCCATTCCTCATCCAGCTTCTACTTCAACGATAAATATTATTATCGCTCATACAACTTCTAGTTTACTGCAATGATTTAGCATCACTACCATGGCTTCATGTAGGCCTATCATTGCTCATCGAACTTCTACATGTACTTCTGCAATAAATAATGCTTATCCAATTTCTAATGTTACTGCAATAATTTAGCAGTAAATTGCCAGTAATACTGTGTTTTCATCGCTCATCCAACTTCTAGTTTTACCATAACATACATTTATGAATATGCTGTACGTACTGAGCTTTTGGTAAATGCGAACGGGGCGTCGTAGTTACGGTTCTCGTTGGCGTAGAGAAGTTAAAAACAGCGATTACCCACTTAATACCTGGGTAGTGAGAGCCGAAAGAATGCCACTCGATTTGGTCTCCATCGTTTTGAGTCGGTTAATTGAGTAACAATTCAAGCTGGACGCCTACAAAGGTGCGCTATTACTTCAGTTAACTGTTCTAAGATTGTGGAGATCTGGCTCGGTTTTGCATCAATGATTTTACATGTTAACTGGTCTGTTTGACTAGCAGCGATTTAATTTAATCCGTTCCAGACTGTGCCGGTTTAGATAGATTTTAAAAATGATCTAATGATTTTTATTGTCGAAAAACTAAGGGGGTGGTATCCCCCTCTGGTACCTCGGCTATATCGGGTATAACTTTTGAACGGCGTGAGATACCATCATGATGTTTACTTCAAAATGTGCCCAAAAGAATCTGCTACAGCTACCTAAAGTGTAAAAATTATATTCCATATGAAAAAAATTTATGCATAAAAACGTGGGGTGGGGTGGTAACCCCCCCCCGGTAGCCCGAGGGTTAAGAAAAACCTACACAGGGAATCCATGAAACATTAATTTTAGAAATCACAAGAGCGTTATGTAAGGCAACGTCGTGGTAGGTTTCCATAGACTGATACAGGAATTTCAAAAGCTTAACCCTCTCACCCCTATAGCTCCACAGCAAGCGGAACGCCCACCCGATGGCCCTGAGCAAAAAGTAACTTTTGATAAAAAGTATATATATATATATATATATGCATGATATATATATATAAGTATAGATATATGTGTGTATATATGTATATACTTATATATATATATATATGTACATATGTATATATATATATGGATATAAGTATAGATATATATGTATATACTTATATATATATATGTGTGTGTATATATGTTTATATATATATGTATATATATATATATGTTTATATATATATATATATGTATATGTATATACATATATGTACATATATATATATATGTGGATATAAGTATAGATATATATGTATATACTTATATATATATATGTGTGTGTATATATATATACATATATATACATATATATATATGTATATATATATGTGTATATGTATATATATACATATATACATATATATATATATGTATATGTATATATATACATATATATACATATATATGTATATATATGTATATGTATATATACATATATACATATATATACATATATATATATGTATATGTATGTCAGCTATAATAAAAGAATATATATATATATGTGTGTGTATATATGTTTATATATATATATATACATATATATGTACATATATATATATATATGGGGATACGGTTTATATGTTGAAGCCTCTATAGCGGCTTTACGGGTATTTGTCAAAGACCACCAAGCCGCTATAGCGGCTATACGGGGCGAGAGGGTTAATCTAATACTAATCCAATGACTTCCTAACGCCGATATCACGATGTCCTAATCATTGATTGATGGGTGCTTCCAGCGAAAGGTGGAAAATCCATTGGCATGGTGCAAACCCAGTTTGTCCTGTGATGTTCGTACACCCTAGTGGGTCTCTTCTGCAACCGGTTTAATAAAGAATGTATAATAGGCCTGCCTAATTACTTACTTAAAAAATTTCTAATTACAGAATGACTCGGGCCAACTGTTTTCGCTGTCAGCGCAATATACGTGAATAAAGGTTTCCACGGCCAGGGCGCAACCACGGTCCAGAAGTTGGGGGGACCTACTAGAATGTGAGTGGGGGGAATTGCGAGCGCCGAAGGCGCGAAGCTGCGATTGCCGAAGGCAAGAAGCCTTTAACGACTAGGGGGTATGGGGAGCGACGCAATTTTGAGCATTTAATGCCAAATGGAGTACATTTTGGGCTTTTATTTACCTCAAATTTTTCACCGATGATTTCGATATAAAAGTACCTATTCCATCCAGATCTGTGAAAAATATGACTTTATTATATGAATAAACTGGAAGTGACAAGGGTTTTAGAGAATTGAACGGAAAAGAGTAGAATAAGCTCTAGAATAGTGTTTGTCAAAACTAGGAAAATCGGCAGGGAGGAAGCCTGGACGGGTCATTTTTCTCAGAATACCGTTAAGGCGTTTATGTTTCCCTACACTACAGTGTCAAATCCCCACCAAACAGAGGAGGCATAACGTAGCCGTGCGAGGATAGTTACTGTAGCTCTAACAATGTCAAAGAGACGTTGACCGTGGTAACCGTGGGCGACCAAAACACGTAGCGCGAACATAGATTTTCGGGGTTTGCAGCATATTTT
>JACEVL010002773.1:0-17891 GCA_020284085.1 Aporrectodea caliginosa
TCGTCTGTTCTTCCCACCGACTGTGTATGGTCAGTCTACTACTTTCATAGCCGAGTTCGCAATAGGGCGCTATCAGAGCACACATTTCGAATTTTCGAAATATATATTTACCTTTGATAGGATTTGAACTCCTAGTCTAATATTTGATAGCCCAACACACTAAACCATAGGCAATCGTTTACCACAAAATGTTACATGTGTCACAGGCGTATGAGCAAACTGGAATTTTGATAACTTTATCATCCTGTGCAAAAGTTGGTTAATCTTTTTACTGGTTTGCCTTGTAAAAGTTAAGACACATAATTATATTACTATTATTAATTCGTTTCTTCTTGCAGCGGATTTCCTCCAAGTATATATAATTATATCATCATCGTCAGAATCAGATACGTTTATTGATCAATGAACTGTCGGCAAAACCCAACCGATTACATAAGTCAGAAGAGGGACTGATTTCACCTTGTGAACATTTTTCAATATCATTCGCAGAACGTAGTTCCTGGTGTTCTTGGCTGTTAGTTTGCATGGGTGAGGCCTGGAAAAATTATAGTCACTAAGACTTGATTGATTGCTACTCTACCAGAAAAGTCTTAACTTCTCGAAATGGTTTGTCCTTAATTTTCGCCAAGATATGCCCGTATGTATTTCGGGTATGCGGACTGTTCATCAAAGGACGATTCATCAAGGGACTGTTCATCATGGACGATTCATCAACGGACTGTTCATCAAAGGCCTTTTCATCAAGGGACTGTTCATCAAGAGGGTTATTGGATTGATGAAAATAATTCTTGCTTAAATAGACGCTGGATTGAAGAAAGGAATACTTGCTTAAATAGAAGCTGGATTGATAAAAATAATAAGCGCTTATATAGATTTTGGAAGGATGAAAATAATTTTGCTTAAATCGAAGCTGGATTGATTAAAGGAATTATTGTTTAAATAGAAGTTGGAATGACGAAAATAATTCTTGCTTAAACAGAAGCTGGATTGATGAAAAGAATTCTTGCTTAAACAGAAGCTGGATTGATAAAAAGATTTCTTGCTTAAGCAGAAGCTGGATTGGTGAAAATAATTATTGGTTAAATAGAACCTGGAATGATGAAAACGTTTTTTTTATAAAAGTAACAGTTGGATTGAGGGAACTTATGAAACTAGAAGTTGCCTTGGTGAAAATAATACTTGCTTAAATAGAAACTGGATTGATAAAAATAAAAAGTGCTTATATAGAACGATAAATGTTCTCATGATGAACAGTCCCTTGATGAAAAGACCTTTAATGAACAGTCCGTTGATGAATCGTCGATGATGAATAGCCCCTTGATGAATCGTCCTTTGATGAACAGTCCTAGAACCGTATTTCGCCCACCTCTAAAATCAATACCTCTCGAAATAGTTCTCGTAGGTCCTCAAAAACTACCCAGATAAAAATAGAGCATTTAATTAAAAATAATCATAAACGGTTTTTGTAGTAAGAGATCAGTACCTTGAAAGAAGAGTGCAATTAGTATCGCAAACATCATCACCTGCAGCACTGTCCACAGTCTTCCTGTTAAACAGTTTTAAACACTGCTCTTTACAAACTTAACTTGACTAGATAGGTTAGTAATAATTATTTGATTATTCGATTCTATTCAGTTTACCTCATTTGTACAACGGCTTATAGACTTACACTATTAATATTTTCTTCGACAAGTATCTACATGTATGTAGCCATTGCACGGGCCTCTTAAAATGCACACAGCACTTACTGATAAGTTGCATGACTCTGTAGGTGAACAGCATGATTCCTCCGCGCGTCTGAAACATTCTCCCACATTACATAATAATCTGTATAGTCTCTACGGCAACTTCAAGCAATTTAAATAGAAAAGTGTGATTTTCCGCAACCTCGTTCATAATTGTCCCGGAATTGTTTCACATTCTTTATTAATAATTATTTGAGTGGTGGTATGGAACAGCGTCTTTGAAAGACTGTTAAGTTTAAATAGGTTATACGATTACTCTGAATGCTCTGTATCCGTTCGTTAATACGTGTGCAGAGAATTACGAATTACAAATCAAGAATTTGGTTCAAAATGAATACTGACACCAGAGATGAACACGATTAGTTTAATTGCTCATAGATTAGAATAAGCATCAGCTACTAAAATTTGCTAATCGATTAGATTTAGAATTAGCCCAATCTTGTAGCTAAATTTCTAGAATTAAGATTAGCTGTGTGTATAATCGATAGCTAATCGATTACTTGTTAAATTCATCTGCTCTCACCTGGCATTCTTCGTAAGTGGCAACTTGTCTTCGTTACGCGAAGAAAGGTTCGACTTTGTATTCGCCTGAAATGCTTTTGAAAAGTAAAATAGGGCTTTGGGAAGTATACCATATCGAGTGTTGACAAAACGTCTGACTTAGTAGCAGTGTAGGCCTACATGTCGAATATGCATCTATATTTTACTGAATGGATGTGACGTTTTGCATCGAAGTTGCTAAAACTTACATTTGGCAATTGTAATTGTAAACTCTAAATAAATAGAATACAAAGTCCTATCACTTACCTACAACACATGTGAGTGCTTTCAGACCTCTTATCGTCGTCAGTTATTCGCAAACCAACCAATTCGCTCGAACCGCTCCTCTTCCTTCTTAACAATTATCCGCCCTTCCGCCACCTCATATAAAATATTTGCATACTAGCGTTCCACCTTACTGGAATAAACTCCGGCAAAATTTCAACAAGTATCTTATCCGTCCTAAGAACCCACCAAAACCTCACTCACCTCTTGATATCTCTCCACAGGACCTTTAATCAAAATTGAAAGCGCTGTTCATTCGAAAATCCTGATTCCTCTTAAATCCCTCGCCTCTTCATTCTTTGCACCATCCATCTGTCCACTGCCTGAATGCCTGTCTGACACCTGCCTATCAATTGTTCTTTGACTGAACGCCTGTAAATAAGCTGACTCTCGTGACTCTGCTTTTGGGCGCTGTAGAAATCTTCAAGTTATGAATGCGATTAAATTTCTGAAGAGCTTCTCCAAACTAAGCGCAGGGCGCCAGCTTAATCACGAGAGCTGCGACGTGCCATGGTTGTCCAGATATGCCAAGGTAGGAACATGGATAGATTGTCAAGAAGACAGTTCTATATTAAAGCGCAAGTCGAATATAAATTGATGACAATGTGAATAATTCAGAAGACCTGTTGAATTTATGCTTCTGCTTAAGCTATTGCAGTATATTAGCTGATGTTAGTCTATACTTACTTTTAGTGTAAAGTCTTTGCCCGTTTACACTCAAATCCAGAACGATATATGAGTGTCGTCTTACTGAAACCAAAACGCCAACGTTTTAAGTAATTCTATAACTACGCACTTTGAGATGAAGTCACCGTGCAAATTCCTAAAGAAGAAACATGCGTATCGCTTTGTGTACATTCACTTCTGTGTCCTACTTATCGCCATTACAGCTGTTTAGTAATGATCTCTTTGTGCATTGCGCCTGAGACTTCTCATGGCCTGAACTTTCTGTGTCGATCGCACTTTGACACCAGCTGATTAAACCGTTAGCTCAGCGTTATCGGGTACCTTTAGGCCAGCTCTCCTAGAACGAAAAATTAAGGTGTCAGCCACCCACTGTATGGTTTGCAAATGACAGTTTCTAATTTGCTAAGTACCTCCTACAGTGAAGTGAAGACTCAACCTGAATTCATTTCATGATTCATCCACTAATATTGACCTGAAACATTTTCCGCCACCTCGTGCGTTATTTATCCCCGAATTATTTTACTATCTTTATTAACACTTGAGTGATGATATGGAAAAAGATCCTTGAACGACTGTTAAGTTACATAGGTTCTCCAACCTACGGCTAATCCGAGTAGTTGTATGTATCTGTTCTGGTGTTATCACATGGTAAAACACAAAATTTAGAATTACGAATCAGGAATTAGGGTCAGAGTGAATAATGACACTTAGATATTCATCTGTTCTCACCTGGCATTCTTCGTAACTAGTAACTTGTCTTCGTTACGTGAAGAAAGGTTCGACTTTGTCTTCGGCTGAAATGCTTTTGAAAAGTAAAATAGGGCTTTGGGAAGTATACCATATCGAGTGTTGACAAAACGTCTGACTTAGTAGCAGTGTAGGCCTACATGTCGAATATGGAACTATATTTTACTGAATGGATGTGACGTTTTGCATCGAATTTGCTAAAACTTACATTTGGCAATTGTAATTGTAAACTCTAAATAAATAGAATACAAAGTCCTATCACTTACCTACAACACATGTGAGTGCTCCCAGACCTCTTATCGTCGTCAGTTATTCGCAAACCAACCAATTCGCTCAACCCGATCCTCTTCCTCTCTATCAATTATTATTCTCTGCCCTTCCGTCATCTCAACACTAAAATTCGCATAATATTGTTCCACCTCACTGGAATAAACTCTGACAAGAATTTCAGCAAATGTCTGAATTTCAGCGAATGTCTGATCCGTCCTAAGAACCTATCAAAACCTCACTCACCTCTTGACATCTCTCCAAAGGACTTCTAATCAAAATTCAAAGCACTGCTCATTCGAAAATCCTATCCTGATTCCTCCTCTTCCTCTTAAATCCCTCGCCGATTCATTCTTAGCACCATCCATCTGTCCACTGCCTGAGTGCCTGTCTGACACCTGCCTATCAATTGTTCTTTGACTGAACGCCTGTAAATAATCGGACTCTCGTGACTCTGCGTTTTGGGCGCTGTAGAAATCTGCAGATTATGAATACGATTAAATTTCTAAAGAGCTACTCTAAAACCATAGTGCAGGGCGTCAGTTTATTCACGAGCGCTGCGTAGAGTCCATATAGGCTATGCCAAGGGTAGGAAAATGGATAGATTGTCAAGAAGACAGTTCTATACTAAAGCGCAATTCGAACATAAATTTATGATAATATGAATGCAGAGGACCTGTTGACCTTATGCTTCTACTTGAGCTATTGCAGTATATTAACTGGTATAAGTGTATACTTACTTTTAGTGTGAAGTATTTGCCTGCAATTCAGAACGATATATGAGTGTCGTCTTTGTGAAACCAAAACGCCAACGTTTTAAGTAATCCTATGAGTACGCAGTAGTACGCACGTGGAGATGAAGTCACCGTGGAAATTCCGAGAGAAAGTAACATGACTATGTGTGTCGCTTTGTGTGCATACACTTTTCTATATCATTCTTATCGAAGAGTTGTGTGTTAATGATATCTGTGCATTGCAGCTGAAACTTCTGAGTGGACTGACCTATCTGTATCGGCCATAATTTGGCACCAGCTGATTACGCCGTCAGCCCAGCATTATCGCACATCTTGAGGTAAGCTCTCCTAGAACGACAAATTGTGCAGCCACTCACTGTATGGTTTGCAAACCACAGCTTCTATGTAGATAAGTCCCTCATACAGCGGAATGAATACTCAATATGAACTCATTTCATGATTGAACTACTCAATATGGAGTTGGAAACACTTGAACTTTCAACTGTATGACGTCAAACTTATTCTGGTCCTTGCCAAAGTTCTAAAAAGTAGGTCTACTTTCGTTTCCGGAAATTTACCAATACCTGCTGCATGTTGTAAATGAAAATCGATAACGTTAGGCGAAATATCGAACACCGGTCAACAAACATTTACTAAGAGGGAGAACTAAACTGTTTAAGCAGAGGTGCTCAGAGGCTGCTTCTGCCCTCTCGGATAGGATAAATAACCTAATTACGCGTAGAAATACTTTAATGTTCGACAAAATCAAGCGGGGCTCTCGTGAGTTATAGAGTTGTGTGAACAAACTGCGAAGAGATAACCGTGAAGAAACTTCTTCCTTCACATAGTAGCATTACCGCCGACTCTCTCAGCCAACACTACGGAAACATTTCCAAAGATCAGGAATATTCTTCTCCACCATACAAACTAACAACTATAGACACAGCTGAACCGATCTTTGAGGAATATACAATATTCAAGGTGTTGGAAACCATAGGACATACCGCAGCAGGCCCTGATGGGATTGTTTCGTGGTTTCTGAAAGGAGGAATAGGACTAACAGCGCCGATTACTTATCTCCTCAATCATTCCATTCAGAAGTTCTGGGTGCCTATGGATGGTATATAATTACAGGGCATTACTTTGTAGGCCTTTAGACTGGCAATGATTCGGTGGCTCAGGACATCAATGCGAAAATATGTATTGTTTTCAAGGAAAACTGGATTTTTAACAAAGAGCCTTTCCTCAAAACTGCTTCCACGAAATTCGTACAATAGTTTTGGTAACTGAAAGTAATTGCCTAGATGTGTCTGAAGTTTTTCCCCAGATATTCCTGCATACAGATTAAATGTCTTATGAACAACATCAATCAAGTATTATGCTACATGTATGCTGCGTTATGCTAAGTTTAGCTATGCTGTTTTATGGGGTACGTGACTTTTGGGCCCGCCGTTTTGGCGGCGCCGTTTTAGCGAGACCCTTTAGGCACCGGCTGTTTAGGCGCCACCGTTTGGACCTTGGTAAATAAGACATCTACCTATGTCCATGATAACTACCATCAATACAGCTTCCATTTCATCGAGAAATTTTTTTTCATCGATCCAGCTTCCATTTACGTCCGGCGCCAAAAAGGTGGCGCCAAAATGTCCGGCGCCAAAACGGCGGCGCCAAAACGTCCTGCTTCGTGTTTTATTTTATGTCAGGCTATGACATGTTGTGAGCGGTACTGCTTAATATTAATTTCACTGGCAAAGTTGACACTAATCATAACGACTAAGAGAAAAGAAGGACTTTTTCTATCTAACATTGGGACTTGGCAGGAAAACTACAATAAAACACAATTTTATTTTCAAACGCTGTCTCGTGACCTTTGCAAGCCCACATTGTAAAGTGTATAATGTATAATTAATTATAGATCGGACCTCAAATGGCATTTTTATCATGAAGTCTAATCAGTTATAGCGCCGTACTTTAGCAGTCTTTCGTTCGTTTGTTCAATGTCAACACAGCCCACAATAATTGGTAGGCCTATCCTACATGTCCGCGTAGCCTACGCCTAATTAGCAGAGAGCATATTTACGGAAATATTAGCTGTAGAACAACGACCTATCACAGTAGCCGAAGTGCACAAACGCGTATAGTGATGTCTGAAACCAGAGTATTTTAGTATCTCATTTGGGCAACTGTTACAGACTGCCTCTCTCCTCTCCCTCTCCCTCTCCTCTCCTCTCCTCTCCTCTCCCCTCTCCCTCTCCCTCTCCTCTCTCTCCCTCTCCCTCTCCTCTCCCTCTCCCTCTCCCTCTCCCTCTCCCTCTCCTCTCCTCTCCTCTCTCCCTCTCCTCTTCTCTATCTCTGTCTCTGTCTGTCTGTCTGTCAAAATTATTTGGCAACCTATGCGTCACCATTACTTAAGATGGCTCCCTCCGGTTACCCATTCTTTTCTATCTTTAGTCCGTTGACATAAAAATAATGGATTTCTCGTACACGAAGAAGGTTGAAAAAGACGCGGACGCCATTTTAGTGTCAGGCGCTCAAGAAGTTCTAAAAACGATGTTCCAATGAACATTTAGCATCATAGGCATAGCTACATGGAGGCACGAGAAGGCAGTTGCCTCCTCTTGTTTTCTTTATATACTGAAACTTCTATTGACCAATGACCCCAATAACCAGAATTTTGCCAATGATCTGCGAAGTTGGCTCCTCGTGAATTTAAGTCTGGCTACGCTCCTGTTTAGATGGTATTAAGCAATAAGTGATCCATTAGTTCTAGTGTTGATTCAAACAAAGTTGAATTTGTGAGCGTGATCCCTTGCCATCAGTGGTGTCGAAGGCCAATAATAGTAATGACTGTTTCCAGTCGCCAAGACCGACCTGTTCTATTCTATTCTATTCTATTCTATTTACGGATTTATAAAGCGCCTCTCACAGTACAACCTAATCAGAGGCGCTTCCAGTGCGAAGGGCCCCTCGAAAAAGGAAAGTCTTAAGAGAACGAGCAGAAACAGTAGTGCCCCCAGATAACATCACAGCTCGAGTAATAGTAGGAAGTTCTATTATAGCGAACTATTGTCCTATCGGCTGCTTAATATTTTGAATAAGACCAGAGTTATATTTCCATTGTTTTCGACTTCATGGCTGAGTTATAGATTAAATAATTTATTGAACTTTCTAGTTTCTACGTCCTCATGTTCGCAACTCTCCTACAAAGACTTTCTAACCTAAAAACTTACCTCTTCCAGTCGACTTATGACTCTTAATGCTTTGCGCAGCTTTTAATGAGGGCATTATCATATTGGAGTTGTAATGCATTGCTATCTATAATTATAATAAATGGTAATTGTGTCTATAAGTGTATTAAGAAACTCAATATGGTGCGCTTTTGAGACCTCACCAAGACACTACAAATTATAAGGCAGCAATGATAATTATGATCTGTCCTTAGCATCGCAATCTTATTTCATACTATTATAGGCTATACATATTGCAGTACTGTGTTTTGGCATTAATACTGGGGTTCCGCGGGCCCCAAGCCTCCCAAGGGGTCCGTGGGCGTCGGCAGGGGGTTCCGCCAAAGTTCAATATAAAATAAACAAACACTAACTGAATTCACAGTGGGCAGAATTCTGCACAACTATCAGTCATTCATAAAATAATTAACCTTATTTAATATGTGAATATACTGTTGCAAATGTCTAGAGCACAACTCTAAAGATAAGTGAATGGCACCAGAATATTAAGGTGCGCTGTGTCTATGATTAGAGATCGATGTTCTGTGGATGTCCGAGTCAGACTGCCAGAGAGACCAGAGGCAGGAGGCAGAGAAGTTGTTAAGGCGGGTGTCGCTGAAGACGAGAAAGCTTCGGAGGCAGAGGATCGGATGGGTTAAGGTAAAAATTCCTGAAGTGGCGAGACTTCATTTGGAGTTGATATCCTGTGGGGTGATAAATAGCTGAGCCTGAGGTAGGTAACGGTGTACACGCCAATCATCGTCGTTATGACGGCGTCGTTAAATAAACGTTATAATCGTAGGTAACGGTGGACGAGGGGCGGTATTGGTGGGGAATTGAGAATATTCGAAATTCCAGTCAATGTGCGGTATTGGTTATGGATCGGTTGGAGGAATTGAAGCGTGTGGTGACTGGTGGGCGGAAGTGAGTTAGGAGGATGGTCGGCTGAAGGTACTTTGGCTGGGAGTATTGTAGGGGGTTGCTGTTTAGCGATATAGGACTGTGAATGGTTTCGCTCAGGCATTTCAGTTAGTGGAGTGATTTATGGACAAGACTAGTGTGATATGGTGATGCAGCGATTCTTTGCTTGGGGTATACCCTGGTCGTGACAGCTCGGGAGAGTGAATTTTTTGATAAGTTGTAAACGTTTAATATGGATGGATTCAAGGTTGAGAAAAAAGGGAATTACAGTAATCAAGCTTGGAGTTGATAGTGGAAGCAGTTTTGAAGTAAAGCATGGGTCAAAAGCGGTGGAGGTCATGAATACATGCATGCTCGAAGCAGGCGAGCGACAGGTTGGCGATGTGATTAGAAAAGGAGAGATGCGGATCAAAGGTGATGCCAAGTTGGCGCACAGCAAGAGGGAGATCAAAGTGAGAGATGAAGAGTTGGAGTATGATAGGTTCCAGGATTTTATAGCTCTATGTATTATAATTTCATTTATTCCTTTTAAAGAAACTGAACGGGCGGAATGCGGTGGGTTTCGTGAACAAATGAGGGCTTCGAGCGATGTTCCATCACTACCAAAAGGTTGAAAACTTCTGGTCCATAGCAATTGTTGTGCGCATACCTTGTAGTCATACTAGTGCATGTCAAACATCAGGATGCGGGCGTTGTCATAGTAACTGCCATTCGCATTATATTTGCAATCGGCTACAAAAAGTCGACCGTTTACTTCGTCGAGAAGTATAGCCATGATCACTCTGATTCCATGTTCCCTTGACATTAGTAGCTCTCTTTTAAATTCCAGATCGGAGCTTAATAACAACACCCGACCGTTATACATCTCAGCCACCAGAATATTTCCTAGTCTGTCAATGGCCATGGCATCTACGTACTCTCGCCGCTGTGAAGAGTCAGAGTAGGACTTCAAAACGTCGCCATTGGAGTTCAGAATGGCTAAAGCGACACCAATATGAAAAGAGTTTCCATTATAACTCACAAGAAAATTTCCATCGGTCATTTTCAAAGCTAATCGTGGACTCACGATTCCCGTTTCTGGCGAAAGAACAATTTCTCGAACCAGATGTCCAGTTGAAGAATACTCGCTTATCTTGTTCAGGTCAGCACAGGCAGTGATGACATGGCAGTCTTCAGTTACTGAAAGTCTTTCGATACATCTGTCCACTGCCCAGGAATGTAAGGTTTTTTTATTGTATGGATCCACACTTGAAATAACCCTAAGCCCATTGACCGTGGATTCTGTAGCGATTACGAAGAGGCTTTCACTTTGGTTGCAAGGCTGAATATCTTTCAAATTTTCATAGCCTTCCAACAGAAGCGTTTGCTTGGTCGATAGCGTCGTCGAATCGAGATGGGCGATAACATTGCCGCCTGAATTTACGGCAAATATGTCTTCATTCAACATTGCAATTCCTTCGATCAAGTCATTTCCTTTAAACGCTGCCTCTGCTTTGAACTGCATCGCCAGCATTGGATAGGCTCTGTTGCCGGAACCCCCTTAAACAGTCGAAATAGCAGTGTTAATACGAATTCACTACAACTCAATAATGTTCTTAACTAAATAATAACATTTCAATTTACTAAGAAGATCAATACGTAAGAAAGAAAGGTTCAGCTCAAATAATGTTCTTAACTAAATAATTGTAAACATTTCGATGAAACAGTGTTAAATGAAGTATGATTAATTCTTCAAGTAACTATTCCACAGCTTCTTGAATTGGGTGTATGTGGGTGCATTCCGAATACTCATCAGTACTGCATTCCAAATTTTTGGACCATTACAACAAACTGATAATCTACGATAATTAGTGCGTGCATATATGACATATAAACCACCAGAAGAACTCTCTGTCTCTGTCTGTCTGTCTCTCTGTCTTTATATATATATATATATATATACATACATATAGAAGACCTTGTACTACTGTTGTTTATATCTTTTAATTTTATCTACGCTCATGTATTAGCTGGTGCCCTGCGCTTGTCGTTTGAGTGGCGTCATCGTATTTCCGAATAAGTAAGTAAGTAAGTAAGAATATTCTTTATTGAGAAGTAGTAGCAAACGCACAGCACTGTACATGGCAAGCTTAATACATTAAAACAAACAAACAAATTTATATATATATATATATACAAGCAAAGAATTGAATGGGAGAAGTTAATGTATATCAGAGGAACCTAGGCGAGGAAGAGTTTGGGTTGTAGTCATAGAGGGAAAATGAAGAGCTTAAATAGACTGATCTAGGGAAAACATTGTTTATTTGTATAGCATCCGGGCAAGGAAGCATTTCTGAGTCAGGTTGTCAGACATGGGAAGCTCACGGTTATGGCAGCGTGGTCGCAGCGAGTAGTGAGATTGCTTCATAGGCGGTAATAATTTATGCAACACATACCGAATAGGCCTATATGCACCTCAATTATATTATTGGCTTCAGTAGATTACTCATAAATGCTAAATACGGCTCCTCACTTGCTACCTCTTATCTATTGGTAAGCAGAAAGGGTGTGTTTCCAATTTTCTTTCAATGTTTAGAAAGACTAGACGCCACTGTATTTTACTTTAAGATACTTTACATTAATTCACACAATAACCTATTAATAAGATAAGATGAGATAAGAATATTCTTTAATCGACCAATTGCTACCCGCATTTTGGTGTACAGACAATCATGGTAATAAACATACATCATCTATTGCAAAGGGTTGGCCAGGAAGTTGAATTTTAAGGAGCCAACTTATGAGCAAATTACCAGTCTTTGGAACTTCTTCCGTCTTCACCAAGTCAGACGGTGTTTTAGCCAGCAACACTTCCTGCGTAATCGTTTTCACTTTGCACAGCAATAATTCTTGCCTAAATTCTTCTAGATCACTCTCAGTCCTAAGACGTCTGATTTTCTCTGTTCAATTGACATAATTGAAACATGAAGAATTCCCTGTATTAATTGTTTAATACTGCCTCTGAAGATTGTAGCTTATTATCATTGTTCTCAATTTTTAATGAAATGAAAGAAAATCCAAAATGAAAACAATGCGTTTAAGATGTTTACATACATAGCCTACATGCAATCCAACACACAAAAGAAATAAATATAGGCCTACACACAAGCATACATACATAAACACGCACGTACATACAATATAGACCTACTCAATATAGTGCTCATACAGATTCGTATAACGTATACATAGACACGTTGAAGTCAGCATCAAACAACAAAGTGAATTTACAATGTAACCTTCGGTGGTGGCTGAATCGGCTGCCTTCAGTTGACTTCTGCAATCATCGTGCTGTTGTTTCAAATTCTGCTCGCGAATCAGAAGTCCGTCTCTTTCATCTTCCCATGCAGTTATCTCGTCTTCCAACTCCTCTAGACTCTCTTCAAATGCAGCGAGTTTTGCCGAAGCTACAACAAGAAGTCTGACGAAACTGATGCAATTTTGTTCTTCAAATACCTATGTTTTGGGATAGACGAAGATTACTGTGAAAAAGTGAAAAAAATCACGGCATACATTTTAGAAAATGGGCAAATTCACGGCGACTTCACGGCGTCAATTCAAAGTCATATTGTTTTCATAAAACGTTGATTTAAATGATTTGTTTACGAGTTGTCAGAGCAGACAGTGTGTTACTTAGTCAGTACGTAAAAATAATTATAAACGATGTCACCGCTACAAGTCAGATTACAATAGATTAATTTACTTTAGAGCCATCTGGAAGTTGATTTAAAATGCCTTCGTTCTTGACCAATGTATTGTTCATGACCAAGGCGGCCGTTTCAATCATTTTTTTAAATTTCTGTAACCATCAGAAGAGAAAAAGAACAAATGAAACAATAAGGCAACGGTATGACATGTATTGGCTACACGGAGGCCCTGAAGGGCTCATGGATCCCGCTCAATAGAGACACACAATACATGTACATGTAAAAAATACAGATAGGAAAAGAAAGACAGCCAGTCGATACTTAGGTTGGAGTAAACCTTCGGCTCAAAATCAAACAAACAAAAAAGAAAAATAAGATAAGCATAAAAATTACAATAACAAAGAAGTATACAAAACTTAACTAAAATAGCAATAATCTAAGTCAATTAATTACATTAACTGAGAGGGTGCGTAGCTGTTTTTGAAAATCAAATGATTAGGTGAAGAGCGAATAGATAGAGGGATCTTATTCCATACTAAGGTACCAGTAGATTTAATTAAGAATAATTGAGTATTAGTGTGAGCATAGTCACGACGATAGGAATTCGAACCTCTCGTATTGTAAGAATGGATGCTGGAAGTATCACAAAAGAAGCCTTTGTGCACAAGTGGTAGCAAGTCATGATCATAGCGATACATAAATTCCCCGTTTTACGTCCAAATTGTTATGTTTAACATCAGAAATTTATGGATTTCGACACAAAAAGTGCAGCATATATGAAAAATCACGACAAATCACCCCAAATGCTAAAATTCACGGCATTTACGGTAAACGCAAAAATTCACGGTTTCCGTGAATTCTTTTAATTCTGTGAATTCGTGATTTTCATCTATCCCTACATATGTTCCCTTTTAACAATTCGAATTAGATATGCTCCAGGTACTTATGTTCCATTTTAACAATTCCAATTGTATGTTCTCCAAGACCCTATATTCCCTTTCAATAAACTTAATGATAGTCCATACGCCAAGAAACCAGAGCAGTTCCGAGAGGTACTAAGACACTTTGAAGCGTGTAAGACCTGATTCTGCGAATATCCCGAATGTGAAAGTGAGCTGATTTGCAGTTTTTGGTCTTGAGTTACGCCAGAATTGCGCATACATTCGGATCAATCCACACTAAATCCATCTGAGAGACGTTAGCCAATCATATTTTTAGAGTTATTGACTTGTGCCTAAGAGCAGAAATTCAGTAATAAAATGACAGAAGCTAGGTAGGCCTACTGGATATACAGTTATACATGACTTAGCATAACCAAAACGAAAAGCATGAAATTGAGGAGCTGAATTAGATGAGGATCATTTATCGAAAAAAGGAAGCACATAAATTAAAGAAATTCGAAATAAAAATAACGCGTCTAATTACATATATACAGGGTGGGCAAAAAAGTAACCCCCTAAGGTTTTTGCTAATATTTCGGCCAAAAGTAAGAACTTTTAAATCAAGTTTCATATGCTTAAACGTAATTCATATATAGGTCCTACATGCAACGGCCAAATTTTACCAAAACATTTCAAACAGAACAAAAGTTATATCACTTTTAGTGAGACCACCCACTAATTTTTGATGGTCCAAAAAGATGTAACGCAACAAAAAGTAAGGTAACGATTTTATTCAGTCACAACTCAATTAAAAATTGTTATTCATTACAGTTATTATTATTGCTACTGAGGTACTTAGTCAATGTCATTGTGGCCTGATCGCTTGACGGCACTCTCCTTTGTTGGTGCCGAAAACGAGTTGTTTGAGCTGCAGAATAGCAAACGAACCAGAAGAATAAGAACCAGAAGCAGAGGCGCCAGGAGCGGAAAAACCATAAGCAGAACCAGCTGAAGAAGAACAAAAAGCAGAACCAGCAGCAGAAGAAACAGAAGCAGAACCAGTAACAGAAGAACTAGAAACAGAAGAACCAGCAGCAGAAAAACCAGCAGAAGAACCAGCAGCAGAAATGCAGCAGCAGAAGAACCAGCAGCAGAACCAGCAGCAGAAGAACTAGGGAACCAGAAGAACCAGAAACAGACAAATCAGAAGCAAATCGAGCAGCAGAAAAAAATTGAAGTAGAACAAGCAACAGAAGAACTAGAACAGAAGAACCAGCAGCATAAGAACCAGCAGCAGAACCAGCAGCAGAAGAACTAGAACCAGAAGAACCAGAAACAGAAAAATCAGAAGCAGATCCAGGAGCAGAAAGAAACGGAAGTAGAACAAGCAACAGAAGAACTGGAACAGAAGAACAAGCAGCAGATCCTGCAACAGAAGAGTGCCATAAAGTGGAGAGTGACATCATCTTCCATTGTTCTTACTGCAGAGAGCTTTACAGTGACCCACACGAAGAAACGTGGATTCAATGCTTAACATGCAAGTACTGGTGCCATGAAAGCTGCGCCCCTATTGAGCCTGGCGACAAGCAATTTAAATGTAATTACTGTTGTTAACAATTTTTCTAACATCACAAATTACAGTTTTATTTAATATTTTCGTTACTCTTGTTAATAATTGTCAAATAAATTATTCAGGTAGCTTAACTACCATTAGTAATGCCTTCATGTCAAACTTGCCCAACCACTTGGGTCGGCAGTATGAGTGCCAGTATATGCCACTTTTGCCTAAAGTGGAGAGGTAAGAGTGGCAATTTGATTTTGTGTTTTGGCGTAGTTTGCAAAACATCTAACCATACATTATAGTCAATTTTCAAGGTATTTCTGATAGCTTTATGAGTTTACAACATGCCTATGAAAAATTGTGGCATTATGTTATGTATTTTGAAAATATAAGATGTGTTATAACAAGGTCTCTCTTTCCCTGGTCTCCCTATTATGTAAAGTGTTGTTGATTAAGATTTGAGTCTTTGAGCAAAGAACAATACAGCATGTTCCAGTGGTGAAGATAAAGCACATGTTAACCAGCTGATGCAAGAGGGAGGAAGAACACTAGGCCTATTGTCACAACTGAACTAAAAGGAGATTGTAGTTCAAAACACAACATTTTTATTTTGAAACTTTGTACCTGTATACTGTATAGTGTATAATATATAATTGTATAATGTAAAATATACTACATAGTTATATATATTGCATAATATATGTGACCCAAGGGATCAAAATGAGTCGCATGTCGGAAATTTTAGAATATGAGTATTTTACATATTCTTAAAGACCACATTTTTGAGCTTTTAAATGACACCACAAGTTTGGTTCTACCTTATTTTTTGACAAAGTTACGAATGATTATGTGTTTTTTTGGAGAAAACTTTTTCATTTATTTTAATATATAATCACAACAAATAAAAGTATTCTCTATTGAAAATTCTGAAAATACACATTAAAACAATGAATTTCATCAAATGTGAGAAATTAGAAATCCCCCAAAAAAATTTAAACTAATTTTCATCAAAATTTGAAAATAACAAAAAGTCACAGCTGATCATATTTTGCTGTTTTCCTAGGAATGTAAATTGCCGACATCCGACTCATTTTGATCTCTTGGGTCACATATGTGCAGTGTTTACTGTCGTGCATTTAAGAATTAAGTTAGACCTAACATTGTTCATTCTAGCTTGGATAGATTTGTGGTCATCGGTCTAAGGAACTCACGGATCAAATACCAATAAATTGCTAATAAACATAAATAATGAACAACCAGCGAGAGCATCAACATTGTAGAAATTACTTTTTAGTTGTGCCTAAGTAAAACAATCCAGTCTTTCTGTTGAAAACTAAGCATAGGTCCAAAAATGCGAATGAAATACCCCGGTACTTAAACTCGAAATGACGATAATTATTCGTAAAATTCAAAACTTCAAAGGCATTGTGCAAGTCCTAGATATTGTTCAATATAGATAAATTTTTAGCTACATCACTTTTAGACCAATTGGCACGGTATGCCGGGTTGGAGAAAGAAAACAACTCAAGTTGAAAATTTTCTTCATTAGAGATGCGACCACTTTACGTCGTATATATATACATATAATACATACATAACATGCATACGTAGAAGTTTATATCATACTACAAAATGAATTTAATCTGTGACCTTCAGCGTTGGCTGAATCGGCAGCCTTCAGTTGATTTCTGCAATTATCGTGCTGTTGTTTCAAATGCTTCTCGCGAATCAGGAGTCTATCTCTTTCATCATCCCATGCAGTTCGCTCGTCTTCCAGCTTCTCTAGATTTTCTTCCAATGCAGCGAGTTTTGCCGAAGCTACAACAAGAAGTCTGGCGAAATTGATGCGATTTATGTGATCAAAGTATCTATGTCCCCTGTTAACAATCCCAATTACACGTGATTAAAATACTGATGTTCCTTTTTAAGAATCGCTATAAGATGTGTTGCAAATATCTAAGTTCCCCTTGAACAATCCCAATACGAAGTGCTTCAAGCCCCTTAGCCCTTTAAACAGACCCATGAAGAGTAAGTTAGAGTAGTCTAGAGTCTCTAGACCTCAAGGAACCAGAGCAGTTGCGAGGGAGATAAAGACTAATTTGAAATAGTTAAGATCTCCGTTTACCAATATACCGAATGTGAAAGTGAGCTGATTTGCATGCTTTTTTAAACATTTTGTGATCGCGGTTTTTGACGATCGCTGTTTTGTGATCGCAGTTTTGAACGTACAGGCTAAGTAGACTGCTAAGCTTAGTCGTTGTGGTCTAAAATGCACAAATGTTATAGTTTCTACCTTTCTGACATCCAATTGAGCAGGTGCATCGGGGCCCCCTTTGCTTCCGCGACACTCAGGTTGGGGAAGCATTGGATTAGGGAGGGAGTAATTGAGAGCACATTTCCAAAACTCCACTCAGTCCATTTTTTTTATTTTTGAGTTTATCACTGCCATTTTATTCCTTATATGCAAATCTATAATATACATTATCAAACGGTGCCAAAACGCACTCAAAATATGAAATTGCAGGTGGAAAACCTTATACCGAAGAACTGGAAAGACAGACTTTTCGCCTAATAATGTATACAAGTTACGCCTGAATTCCGTATACAAAC
>JACEVL010002774.1:0-18066 GCA_020284085.1 Aporrectodea caliginosa
TTTCTTTTCATTCTCAATTCTTCAAAATCCCTGATATGTGTATTTATTTATGTATAGGTATGTTGGAAGTATATATATATATGTATATGTGTAAGAATATATATAATTATGCATATGTATATGTATATATATATATACATATACATAATTATATATATACTTAATAACATATTATAATATATATGATTATGTATATATATATATATATATATATATATATACATAATTATATATACTTACATATATATATATATACTTATGTATATGTGTAAGTATATATATAATTATGTATATATATATATATATATATACATATACATATACATAATTATATATATGCTTCCACATACCTATACATAAATAAATACACACTCTATACATATACATATACATATATGTGTACATATACATTTATATATACACATAAATATATACATAAGTACATATACATATATACGTATATTATACATATATTTTCATGTATACATATACACATACATCAATATACATAAATAGTATATACATATATAAT
Source organism: Aporrectodea caliginosa (assembly GCA_020284085.1). Classification (NCBI taxonomy): domain Eukaryota; kingdom Metazoa; phylum Annelida; class Clitellata; order Crassiclitellata; family Lumbricidae; genus Aporrectodea; species Aporrectodea caliginosa. Next base: position 533 of record JACEVL010002774.1, read on the forward strand.
TATATATACAAATATGAGTAGATACTTATATGTATATACATATATATACATATATATGTATATATATACATATTATATACGCATATTATATACATTTATATGTTTGTATATATAATATGTATTATATATATATATATATATACACATATGTGCATATATATATATATATAAATACACAAACATATGTATACTATACATATACAAATATATACATATATATATTCATATATATACATATGTATAGATATAAATACGTATATATATATATATATATACAAACATACATATACATATACAAACATATATATAATTATATATAGATACATATACATACATATAATGCACATATACATATAAGTTTTACCATGAAACCTTCGGACTATAGAACCTTCGGACTATCGAACCTTCGGACTATCGACTCGTAACCACCATATATACCATAGAAGGTGCTAAACTGTGTGTGTTGAAATAGCCTACCCTTTCGTGCCTAGCGTCCTCAAAAATGGGACAGTGACTTAATGATTAATTGCAAACGTTATATTTGATAAAAATGAACCAGTGCAATTATTTTTGCAATATTATATACAAACGTTTGTGAAACCTAAGACAGATCTGTATAAATGCACACAACTTTTTTTAAATTAGACGCGAAAGGTCCGAAATGTATACATTAGCTGAAACTAGGTCATAGGGCTGATCGAAACACAATTTTCAGCCAAGAAACCATTTTTGGTGCGCATTTATCGTCAAAATAGTTTGATCAGCATCTTGACGTGATAGCTATTACAATAAATTGTATCTTTAATGCAGATTTAATTTAATGTAAATTTTTGAAATAGTGTCCCATTTTTGGGGACGCTAGGCACTAATGGGTTAATTATGCACAACTGCTGCGACTGTAGGCAATTTCACGTAGCCTTATTGTAACTACAAGTAGTAACTAAAATAAAAAAGCCAGTACCATTAACAGTTACTATAACTATGACGCCAAAAATACTACTACATGTACATGTAACTATAACTGTAACTATAACTAAAATAGGAAATCATTAACTATTACTGGAACTGTAACTAAAATAAAATCTGAAAGGAGAATCACACTGGACCAATCAACTGAAAGTTTGAAACTGGGACACAGCTTAGTATTAGGAAGAAGGTCATTTGCCGATACAGGGAAAATGAAGTCGCTGCCATTTGTAACGGATGCATTTGTCCCAAGCAACTTCCATCATTTTCTTGAAGCAATGTCCAACTTGCATCCGTGGGGATGATAGCAGAGTTAATTCGTCGGGTGCAAATCCACTCAAAGGCAGAAATAATTTCTTTTGAGAGTTCATATGGAACTACCTACACCGCAAATGCTGGGGCACGGTTGGCTATTCGTTAGAGCGGTCGCCATATAGCGCCATCGATTGATGCTTGGTCATTAGACAGTGCCGCTTAATGAACGCATGATGATGATGATGATGATGATGATGATGATGACGACGACGACGACGACGACGACAACGACGACGACGACGACGATGATGATGATGAGAATTATAATATCGATGATGACGATGACGACGACGATGATGATGATACTGTTATATGTGACGCTGATGATGATGATGATGATGATGATGACGATGACGATGATGATCATGATGACGATGATGATGATATATGTTATACGACAGCTGTTGTATGCTAGTTGTTGTATATGCTGGATGTTCTATGCTAGCTGCTTCATACTAGCTCTAGCTTATGCATATGGCCTTTTGCATTTTAGCTGCTTTATTCAGCTGTTACAAATTAGCATTATTTTTGTTGTTGTGTATTAGCAATTATAAACCAATATCAACAGTTTAGGTTTTGCACTGTAGTTATTGTAAGCCTCTAAACACTGCTTCATCGACTATTGCAAATTAGCTGCTGCATATTCATCAACATCATAATCAGTTCCTGATTCCGGTAATTTGGCGGTGATGGGTACGAATAAATGATCTCCATTGTCCTCGGTCATTTGGCAAGTCCACTGCTACCCTCAATGTTAGTCCAAGTGATGCGATGTCCTTATTTATATTATCTATCCAGCATAGTCTTGATCTGCCTTTGTTTCTCTTTCTGTCAAATCTTGCATGTAGTGCATTGTGTGGAGTTTGGTGCGAAGTATCTGTTGTTTATTCTGTTTTTATAGGCAATCTAGATTAACCATATTATTGTTTTAAATGAGGATCGCTACGACTGCTGAGGGCAGTTCGTGTCTGTGACAGAGATCGTGGGTTGGGGTCGTGACGCGGTGGTCGTGGCCTGGGAAAACGGCAAAGGTCGAGGGGTCATGATGAGTCATCCGGATGAAGAGTTGCCATCAATTAGAGACAATTCTAAACAACCCTCTCAGTTCCTATCACTCGGTCCTTTGTCTAGCTGTCTGTTTCTTTTTCTATCTCTTTCTTCTACTCCCTCTCTGTCTATCTATAGTCTATCTGTCTATCTGGCTGTCTGTCTGTCCACCTGTCTATCCATATGCCTATATGCCTGTATGTCTCTCTCTATATGTCTGTCTAAATGTATGCCTATCTATCTGTCTATCTCTCTGCCTATCTGCCAATCCATCTATCTAGCTGCTTATCTGCCAATCTATCTGCCAATCTATCTGCCTATCTGAAAAATGTGCCAGTCTGTCTATCTATCTGTCTGTCCGTCCGTCCGTCCGTCCGTCCGTCCGTCCGTCCGTCCGTCCGTCCATCTATCTATCTATCTATCTATCTATCTATCTATCTATCTATCTATCTATCTATCTATCTATCTATCTATCTATCTATCTATCTATCAATCCATCCATCCATCCATCCATCCATCCATCCATCCATCCATCTATCTATCATCATGCTTCTGTTTCTGACAGTCTGTCTGCTTCTCTGTCTCTGTCTCTCTCTCTCTGTGTCTCTCTGTCTCTGTATCTATGTCTCTCTTGTCTCTACCTCTCCCTTCTTCTCTCACTCCCTCTTTCTCTCTGGCACAATCATGTGTTCTGTGTTAAAGATGACACATTCCGGATGAAGCCGACCTTCTATCGCTCTGTCTCTGTCTCTGTCTCACTCTATCTCTTTTTCTCTCTGCTTGTATCTCTCACATCCTCTCCCGGAAGTTCACTGACTCAGCATCCCGCTTTCTACAAATCACGGCGCTAAATAAAAATATCCTTGTACATTACTCGGCTTTGCGTGACAAGGGGATGACCAGTAGATGGTCTTTGAATGGAGAGTTTGACGGTTCAAATCCCGGTCAAAGCATGGAAGATGTTTTTAGAGTTTTACTTCAACTCTGACCCCTGGCGAGAAAAAGAGGAAGCGCAGACCCTTGAGCTAGACCTGAGACAGCCTTGGGTGTGAAGAGTTAGCGACTTCATTTTCTTAGCCTCGGTATTTGTGGGCAGATGGCCGGTCCTATCTCTCTAACATTTTATAGCAGTGGTTGCATCTAGGGGCTGGCACAACGGACTGCACCTCTTCCTCCTTCTCTTCTTCTTCCTCTGTTTCATTCTCTTCCTCGTCTTCCTCCTGCCTCTGTTCTTACTCCACCTCCTCATTTTTCCCGTTCTCCTCCTCCCTTTCTCGCCTCCTTCTCCTTCATCTTCCATCTATTCCTCTTCTTCTTCCATCTTCTCATTCTCTTCTTACTCCTCCTTCTCTCCATACTCCTTTCTTCTTCCATCTTCTCATTCTCTTCTTCTTACTCCTCCTTCTCTTCCTCCTTCTCTTCTTCCTCTTCCTCCTCATCTTCCTTCTTCAGTTCCTCCTCATGCCACTTCCTCCTCCTCCTCCTTCCTGCTCGTCTTCTTCTTAGTAAAGCCGGTTACTCATCATAGCAACCGGAAGTTATTAATGGCTCATTCTACCTCGACGCCACCTGTTGCCCAGATGGTGAATAGCACATCACACGTAATTCCGACAGTCGTCATTGTAAGCGCGATATTTCTACAGCTCCCAAGAAAGTGAAGTTGCAGGAACCAACTTATTCTCATACGCTCAGGCAATACGAAATCGATAGGTTCCAGGTCAAGAACAAAAGAGGCCAGGAAGGCAGACAGTCAAACGTGTTTATAATTGAAACGGCGAGGGAGGTAAGGGGAATCGGAGGAATCGGAATAGGACTTGTGAAAAACGAGGAATGTTTTCAGTTATTAGTGAAAGGCCTGTGGAGAGATAGCAAGAGGCGAAGTTTTGCTCAAACCATTGTGAATAAGAAGACTGTAGTTCAATGTTTAGTGCAAATATGTGTGCACTCATGGGCGCCCGCACAATTTTTTAACTACTACTTTTTGGTGTTTAACGAATTTCTTCGCACTAAATTAGGCTAGGCCTACTAATGATAGTAGGCCTAATGATACGCAAAGTGAAACTGATAAATGTGACTTTAAGTAGGCCTATAGATAACTGATTTTGTTGGGATATTGTTTTAAATTTTCAAATTTTACATTTAAAAACCTATATGAAAATACCCATGTTCTTAATTCGTGTTTTGCATTTTCAAGCTCTTGCTAAATATTTTAACACTAGAAGTACCGAGAAATCGAACTTCCTAGAAGCACCAAGGGGGTCATTTTGACCCCAAATAATTTATAATGCAAAGTCAATTGCAAATTCAATGAAATTGACTATCAACTTTATTAACATAAATTACTTAAGCATAAACAAGTGTAATAAGTAAGTTGGAATGGAATAATAGGAGATCCTCTCCTCTCACTAGATCTCCTATCCTCTCGCCAGATCTCCTCCGCTCTCACTAAATCTACTATCCACTCACCAGATCGCCTATCCTCTCACCAGATTTCCTATCCCCTCACCAGATCTCACCCTATCTTCTCACCACTCTTATCCTCTCACCAGATTTCTTGTCCTCTCACCAGATTTCTTGTCCTCTCACCAGATCTCACCATATCTTCTCGCCAGATCTCCTATCCTCTCATCAGATTTCTTATCCTCTCACCAGACCTCATCCTATCTCCTCACCAAATATCCTATCCTCTCATCAGATCTCTCCTCTCACCATGCAGATCTTCTCTCCTCTCGCCAGATCTTCTATCTTCTCACCAGATCTCCTCTGCTTTCATCAGTTCTCCTATCTTCTCACCAAATCTCCAATCCTCTCACTAGATCTCTCCTCTCACCGGAGCTTCTATCTTCTCACCAGATCTCCTCTCATTTCACCAGTTCTCCTACCTTCTCACCAAATCTATCCTCTCGCCAGATCTCTCCTCTCATCAGATCTCCTCTCCTCTCGCCAGATCTTCTATCTTCTCACCAGATATCTTTTTCTTTCACCAGTTCTCTTATCTTATCACCAGATCTCCTATCCTCTGACCAGATCTCCTCTTCTCTGACCAGATATTCTTTCCTCTCACCAGATCTCCTCTCCTCTCACCAAATATCATCTTCTCTCACCAGATCTCTCTCCTCTCACCAGATCTCCTATCCTCTCATCTGATCTTCTCTCCTCTCACCAGATCTTCTTTCCTTTCACCAGATCGTCTCTCCTCTCACCAGATCTCTAATTCTCTCACCAGATCTCCTATCCTCTCGCCAGATCTCCTATCCTCTCACTTGATCTCCTCTCCTCTCGCCAGATCCACTATCCTCTGACCAGATCTCTCCTCTGACCAGATCTACTTTCTCTCACCAGATCTCCTATCCTCTCACCAGATCTCTCTTCTCTCTTCAGATCTTCTTTCCCATCGCCAAATGTCCTCTCCTCTCGCCAGATCTCTAATTCTCTCGCCAGTTCTCCTATCCTCTCACCTGATCTCCTCTTCTCTCACCAGATCTCACCTCCTCTCGACAGATCTCTAATTCTCTCGCCAGATCTCCTATCCTCTCACCTGATCTTCTCTTCTCTCACCAGATCTCACCTCCTCTCGCCAGATCTCCTATCCTCTCACCAGATCTCCTATCCTCTCATCTGATCTTCTCTCCTCTGACCAGATATTCTTTCCTTTCACCAGATCGTCTCTCCTCTCACCAGATCTCCTCTTCTCTCACCAGATCTCCTCTCACCAGATCTCCCATCTTCTCACATTTGATTACGTAATTAGCTTTGATCTATAATATTATTAAATAGAAAAAAAGAAATGCGTAGCCTTACATGCAAGTACTAATATAGGGGTCAGATTGACCCCTTGGTGCTTAAAGGTAGAACAGCAAAAATCTCAGAAATTATGAATCCCTCCCGAGTTCAAACTTTGGCAGAGGGTATACCCTACGAAGTTAGGAGAAGTCATGAAATTACAGGACCCGGGCTATATCTGGGGCCGAGGTGCGTTACGCTAAAAACCAAAAGGGGTCAGATTGACCCCTGCGGTGCTTTCTAGTGTTAAACCTGACCATTGTATTTTGCCCTCTTCTGAAAAAATATCTGCGGACGCCCATGTGTGCACTACATATAAGATTCGAAGAAAAGAGAAACAAAGGCAGACCAAGACTACGCTGGATAGACAATATGAATGAGACCATAACGTCACTTGGACTAACACTCAGAGGAGCAATGAACTTGACATCTGACCGAGGACAATGGAGATAATTTATTCATACCCATCACCGCCAAATGGTGAGTTCGTAGGATGACAGCAGGTGTGGCGGGTAGCCAGGTTTGACGTCGAGGGGAGAAACCAACTCAGATCGCTAGCATTTGCTGTGTCGAGTTTCTGATAGGTTTATTTGGGATTGATTTCGACGTCGAGTCGGGACAGAGTTAAGGTAGGATTAGGGGCTCCAGAGTGTGGTAAAAACCTCGAATTAAGGTGGAATTGTGACATATTTGAGAGTGAAATTTGATACGAATTCGTGAAAAGTTTGAGTGGAATTCGAGGCAGAAATTTTATTAGGGTTGGGGTTATTCCAGTTCTACCCAAAGCAGAATTTAAGTTTGCGACTTCATTTTCCTAGCCTCGGAATATGAGGGTGGTGGTCAATTCTTTACCTCACCGCGTACTCATTTTGTAGCTGAGTTCACAGACAGACAGATAAAAAGACGGGCAAACAGATACATAAACAGTCAGCCACAGAGAGAGAGAGAGAGAGAGAGACAGAGAGACAGAGAGACAGAGAGACAGAGAGACAGAGAGACAGAGAGACAGACAGAGAGACAGAGAGACAGATACAGACAGACAGACAGACAGACAGACAGACAGACAGACCACCAAAGAATTGACCATCACCCTCATATTCCGAGGCTAAGAAAATGCTGACAGACAGAGACAGAGAGACACATATATAGACAGACAGAGAGAAAGACAGAGAGCCTGTTCTAACCTTGGTAATCCATCTCTTCGTCTGTCGAAAGTCTTCAGCTGAAGAACGGAAGAGGTTTTCAGTCGAAGCTGAAAAAGGAAGAACCGATCATAAATTAGTTTTATCAATAGTTTCGAACGACGCTTCCGGGGTAAAAGTTGAGACACACGAAACGAAAGCGGGAATTACCTATCTATCAATCAATCTGTCTATATATAATATGTCTGTCTATCTGTCTGTATATATCTGTTTATCTGTCTATATCTCTCTGTATGCTTATGCATAATTTATGTATGCATCTTTGTATATCAATCAATCAATCAATCAATCAATCAATGAAACTTGCTATAGCGCCCCTTCAAGATATCTACTCAGAGGCGCTCCCGGCCCAACCACGGCTGAAAAGAATAGTTTTCAGAGACATATAATATGTATCTGTATATTTTATTATGTCTGTCCATATATCTGTCTCTATGTCTGTCTGCATAAGTCTATGTATGTCTATATATATGTTTATCTTTCTACACACCTGTATAAGTATGTGTGTATATATATGTCTATTAGTATGTCTGTCTAAATATCCGTCTGTATGTTTCCGTCTGTCTGTTTATACATAAGTGTATATATACATAATATTTGTGTGTCTGTCTGCATATTTCTATCTATGTCTGTCTGTCTGTTTGTCTGTCTATTAGTCTGTCTATATATCTGTCTCTATATACCTGTCTGTCTGTTTATACATCTGTACACTAGAGTCCATAATATTATGTGTGTGTGTGTGTGTGTGTGTGTGTGTGTGTGTGTCTATCTGTCATTCTGTCTGTACGCCGTGCAAAATGAACTTACCAAAGCGCCGGATATAAGCAGTGTATGCTTCTACACGGATAAATGAACAAAGAGCGCCAAGTCGACCTAGTCCACTCAATTATACACTGTGTCCGGAAAAATTCCGACCCCCTGAGATACGAATGAGAGAACTAGTAAATTGTCATCAATTTTTAAAATTCCAAAAACAATTTAATCCTGAAATATTAGTGAACTATAATTTATGTTCAAAATGTCCGCCATTGGCTTCAACACAAGCTACGAGACGCACACGCCACTGACTAACGGCAGCATCGACGACCAGTTGATCAAATTCATCCCAAGCATTAACAATTCGCTCACGGAGTTCTTCAATGTTTCTGACCTTTGTCTTGTATACCTTCTCCTGCATTATTCCCCAAATTTTATAATCAACAGGATTTAAGTCCGGACTGTTTGGAGGCCAAAGATTTGGAGGTATAAAATCTGGAGTCTCCTTTATCAGCAGTTCGACAGTTTCACGTGCTCGGTGAGCTGGAGCACCATCTTGTTGAAATGTGTAGTAATCTGAATATTGCCTGATATCAGGTAATAATTTTTCCAACAACAAAGAATCTCGATAGTAAGCTCCATTTATTTTAACGCCAGGTTCTATGAAATGTATGTCTGTTTTACCAAGAGCAGATACACCAACTGAAACCATTACTGACTGGCTGAATGTTGGGCGAGTACTAAGCAAACGATTAGCTGGGATGTTTTTCTTCCGAGTTCCGGTGGCAACGTACAGACGATCATTTTGACTGTTCTTTGGTGTGGCGATGGTAAACAACTTTTCGTCTGTAAACCAAATAAAGTTTACCATTTCATCAGGATAGCGATCTAACAAAATCCTTGAACGCTCGAGCCGTGCTTCCTTGTTGGCTTCTGTTAATTCAGTCGCTCGTCTTTTCTTTAAACACTTTAGATGAAGGTCATTTTTGACAATTTCGTGCACTGAAGTTTTTGAAATTCCAGTCTCTCGAGCGATTTCTCTTAGCGTTAGATGTGATTGAGGTCGATCTTCTTGACTTAAAACGAGATCCTCAACTTTTTCGATATTTTCAGTTGTCCGTGCAACTCTCGGTCTACCGCTACCCTTGCGACGCTTACACGATTCGGTTAGATCAATTTTTCGTATAAGGTACTTTAGTCCACCTAATGTCCAACCCTTGTTCGGAAATTTTTTCAGAAACTTCTTGGCTCCATATTTCTTGTTTTGGCGTAAAAATTTTATAACAATTTTGTCTTCCTCGCTAAACGCCATTTTCTTGCAACTTTGTTTACAAAATATAAAACTCAAATACGTCACTATGACGTAAGTTTAAACGGGGCCGTTAATACATTACAAAGAATTTCGTTTGTAAGTATGTCAAGATGAAAATGCTTTTGTATTTTTTTAAATCGATTATTATCTACTATAGTTTTTTTAACCACATCTGTGGGGGTCGGAATTTTTCCGGACACAGTGTATAGAGCAGGGCCTGAAGAGGGGCACTCGCGTGTTAGGGCGCCGTTCGCCTGCTACCCAATAAGGGGAATTGCCGACTATGGGCAACTACCGATCGGTGGGTTGATTGTTAGAGTAGGCCTAGGCCTAACTAACAGTCGTCGCATGATTTTAGATACAGGATTCTAGCCGCCAATTAATGAAATAGGGCTCTTCATATCCGCTATAGGAGGTCTGCCTGCCTGTCTGTCCGTGTGCCTGCCTGTTTGTCTTACTGCCTCTGTCTAATTATCTCTCTGTCTGCCTGCCTGTCTTGCTATAGGAAAGTTCACTGTTCGTGTATGTATACGTATGTATCTGTCCGAATTTGTGCATGTTTGATTCGATATATGTTTGATTGTATGTGTGTATGTATGTGTATATACGTGTGAACGTATGTACAAACGTCCATGTGTCGGGATACACCATTCTGCAGTGTTTCTGTCTATCTGTCTGCCTCTCTGTCTCTCTCTATATCTCTGCCTCGTGACCCTCGTCATCTAAATATTTGCAGCAGGATGTCATCTGGGCTCCGGTACACTGATATTTAACCTCAGGGAGTTTTTGCCTCTACACGTAAATACATAACATAAATAAATGCATATAATATGTATATATATATATATACACACACACACACACACACACACACACACACGAATATACATATATAAATATATACACACGCGAATATACACACACACACATATATATATATGCGCATATACATGTATATATAATATATATTATATCCTGTGCAATATTGCCTTATATTGTTCAGACACCCTCATACACACGCGCATACATACAAGACAAAGTTCCGTAAAGGATACTTAAAACCGAAGTCCTTTGAACACTTTAATCTTAACTTATGATAATGGACCTTTTGTAATCACTGATCCGTTAGAGACCTAAATTATAAGCTTTGACAATATTGACCGGAATGACACTCACCTTAACAGCTACTCTGCCCTCTCTTATCCTCTGGCAAGCGGACTTGGACCTCCTTGTGACTACCCTTTTGACTACCCCTCTTACTCGACGTAGCGCTCGTGAATAAGCTGGTGCCCTGCGCTTGGCTTTCGAGTGGCGCTTTAGAAGTTTGGAGCTACGATTACGACTGACAAACTCAATCATTAAGTATGCGCGAAAACATTGGCCCACTATAAAGGGAAGTGAGAAAATGAAGCCAAAGTTACGTCAGATTTAGGCCATGATTCAGATAAAAATTAGGTCAACTATAGGACATAGGCCAAGATTTAGGCCAAATTTCAGCCAGAGTTAGACCATAATTTAAGCCTACGTTATGTCAGTTTTACGTCAAATTGAAGCCGGAGTTAGACCATATTATTTAGGTCCTCGTTAGGCCATTTTTGGACTAAATTTAATCCATGAATTAGACCATAATTTTAAGCCCACGTCAGGTCACTTTTACAACAAATTTAAGCCAGATTTAGGCAATTTAAAGTCCAGCTATGAACAGAATTAAAGCCGAGTTTAGACTTTGCTTAAATCGACATACATGTCTTACCTTAGCTGCAGATCGCGTTCCTCGTATGCCTTAACTAAGACACATGCCTCTTAAATCGTGTGCTCACGTGGCCTCTGCAGGCCTCGGCAGGCCTAGGCCCATGAGGCAGGCCTGCTATTAATACCTTCGGACCCAGTGGGTCTTATCGGCCCTTTACGGCGATCTGAGTCTAGTTCCTGGTTTGCAATGGGAAATAATATGGGTCTGGCTCAACTCAAAAGCACGCACATAAAATTAAACATTTAGTACACACACATTCACACGCATACGCACACACATATACACACGGACCCACATATGTATGTACACAAAGGTATAATCAAATACAACAGGCACGTACACGCAGCCGTAGCGGCAAACACCTTTGACCCTGGTTCAGAGATATATCCTTGTATAGGCTTACCATTATATCCCCAAAACATCTGTATGTATAATGGTGTGTGTGTGTGCGCGTGTATGTGCGGTTGTGTGTGAGTGTGTGTGTGTGTGTGTGTATGCATGTATGTGAGTGTATGCATGTATGTGTGTATGTATGTGTGTATGTGTGTGTTTGTGTAGGTAGGTGTGTTTGGGTTTGTGTGTGTAGGTGTGCGTGTTTGTGCGTGTGTTTGTGCGTCTGTGTTTCAGTGGACTTATTGAACAAATGGAACATAATTACATAGTGATGAACATGCGCATGCGCGAACAGAGTCACGAACGTTCGGACTCAGATTGCTAATTGATCAGTGTCGACCTGTAATACTTTAGGTTCGGATTCGAATCCTTGGTTCCACCTATCTCCCATACAGCAAGGTAGGAAGATTGTCTTCCTTTAACATTGTCAGGGACCACGAGGGTATTCGATGAACATAGCGTTGAAGGAAGAGTTCCGTTGGCAGATACCGCGAGACACTCCCATGCAGCAACTGGTTTTCTTAGCCTCGGCAGTCATAACCGATGCGTGCGTGATCGAATCAGCGATTGCCCTCCTTATCAACCTTATAACCACACTCAGCCATGCACTCTGACCACTATGCCATTTCTTAACCTACCTATGCCCTGCCCTACTTTCTTCAATCATACTCTGCACTACGTTCACTAAATGATTTTATACCCCACGTGCGTTACCTTACATCTTTTTACCATACCATTGTAGCTACCGTAGATCCAGACCATACCTTAAATCTTTACCTACCCTAGCCAGCCAAACTCTTCCAGACCTCCCCTTACCCTACATACCTTTTTAGTATCTTACCTAACCGTACCTGTCTGTACCCTACCATAAATGCCCTTCCCTTACCTTATACCTTACTGTGGGCGCTCAGAAATTTGCGAAGACTTCATTACATTACATTACTTGTGATACTGTTACTTCAAGTGTGCTGTTCTTAACATCTGAAAGTCGGTTCCCTCTGCACTCAAAAAGCACCTACAAAGAACCAATGCTTTGGTTAGTTAGTTGCTGTTTAACGACACTGTCATAACGAGATGATTAGCGTCACCCTCCGCCTTTCTCCTGGCTTCGGACTGGCACTACCACAGTTACAGAAGTGAGATAGGCCTAGCGCAAAAGTTTTGGATGGATTCGGAGTTTAACGACATCGTTTGGCAACGAAAGCCGTTGACGTCGACAGAAATTGTTTTCAACAGTTCTTACTGTTCGCTTTCTGACAGTGCCAGTCCCAAGCCGGGATAAAGGCGGAGGGCGACGCTAATGGTCATTGTTACCACACAGCTAGTCGTTAAAAAGGAAACACACACACTTACTGTTCGGCATAACTATATTATACAGCTCATTATGGTTTAATATAACTGGCAATTGCTTGTTTCTCAACGATGTTTTTCAAAAATTACAGGACCAATCTTCTGCTTTTATTTATAGGGCGAATATCGCGCTTAAAAGAGGTGTGTAATTATTTTTGACAGTTCTCACCGTTTGTATCGCATAATATTAATGTTGGTCAATATTATGACAAAAGTTTCACTCATACACGCCCACTCTAATTTAAGTCAGCAGGAGCTATGCAATAAAGGTGTCTAATTACCTGTAGCCTATAAGTCTAATCACATGAAATTAAAACTGCGTGTTATAATTGCTGCTCTTTGTGTCATAACAAGGATGATCATAGCGTCGCCCACCTCCTTTACCAGACATGCGCCCCTTAGCTAACTCAGCTATAATAAGTACACTGACCGTATACTGTCGATGTGTACATGAAAACGAGGAAGAGGACCATGGGCGTCCGCAGGGGGCGCAAGGGGGCGCATGTGCGCCCCTGGATTTTGCACATATTGGCAGAGAAACTTTGATTATTTTGGTTATTGCAACATGATTTTCAACTTGATTATCGAAAAAACACTAAATTCTTTAGGTAATTATTTAAAATTAACACATGAAGAATAAAATTAATTAGTAAGGACTGTAAGGTAGTAGCGTACCGACTACCGACCGTTAAAATACGGCACGCTCTACAAGTTCCCGCTATATCTTTGTTTATGCGTATTTTTGAAATTTTAGCGTAGCCTATATCAGTGTGATTCTCCTTACAGATTTTATTTTAGTTATAGTTACAGTTATAGTTAATGGTTTTTTATTTTAGTTATAGTTATAGTTATAGTTAGTATTATTTTTTAGTTATAGTTATAGTTATAGTTAATGGATATTTATTTTAGTTAATTTTAGTTACTACTTAGTTACAATAATTAAGGCTGTAAGCAAAATTATGCGTATTAACACGCTGTTTCACAATTTGCTCAGAGCTTTGAAAGCCGTTGAAGCATGGTGCATTCAGCTTCATGAATACGACTTTCCAAAGAACTGACAAATTGCACAATAAAAATATTACATTTTTCGTTCTCATTTATGTCGAATCGTCCATATTGCACTTCCTATTTTTATTTTTTTGTATTAACGAAAATAAAGATGAATTTTCGTTATTGTTATTTTCGTTATAGTTATAGTTATAGTTAATGATATTTTTTAGTTATAGTTATAGTTATCGTTAACGAAATCATTTTATTTTCGTTAACGAACATTTCGTTATCGTTATCGTTAACGAGAATCACACTGGCCTATATAGTTCTCTCTTGGTAATATGAAAATTCACATTGCCAAACCCGAGACGGCGAAGTGCTTTCACTGCCTTTCAGGCGTGTCGACTAATTGGTAGGCCTATCGTATTCCCTTTACCAGCGGCTCTTCTATAGCTGTTGTTTTTAGCCCATCGCTAAAGAGATAACAGGTCCGGCCCGGCCCTGTGAACCGCGTAGTAAGGACGTTATATCGGATGGTATATAAACAACGTCACAGTGACTGCAAGAGGTGAGAAATATCGAAATAATCGAAAGTGTTTCGGTTTGTATGCCTTCACCCTATAATATATATATATATATACAAATATATATTTAAATATATATAATTGACACTGGCTGGAGCGACAGTCTCTGACTAAGTAATCAGCTTCTTCCCTTAGATACCAGCTAACTGTCACTTTCTGACAGACTTTTTAAACATACCCCGCTGGCTTCGGAACCATCCATCCATCCATCCATGATCCATCCATCCATCCATCCATCCATCCATCCATCCATCCATCCATCCATCCATCCATCCATCCATCCATCCATCCATCCATCCATCCATCCCATCAATCCATCCAAGCCTGGACGAAGGAGACATTACGAATCTATTGATCTTTGTTGTTGCACGGGTCGTTAAACCTGGGACAATAATAGTCCAAGGATGATGATGATGATGATGGTCCCAGGTTAAACTTAAACCTCTACTACTACGCTTTGCGAGTCAGTCGGGCAGTAATACAGGAACGTAGAAGACGAACACTTCTGAGTAGGACAATTTCGTAGAACTGTGAAGGTCGACTGCTTTGAGGGTAGCAAAACTTGGTAGGAACGGAACAGAGATTTCAGGCAACAAAGACCGATTCATAGATAGAGTGATAAATGAGTTTGGAAACTTTGGACAAGAACCCAAACGATTGCAGTTGTTATTTCAAGGATAAGGTAAAGTTTCAGTCATATAAAATTTTATTAGTCTATCATACTAGTTTTTGAAAATGAATGTTCAATGACATGAATATTCGCATGTTGGGATCCGCGCCAGAGGATCGAGAGGTATCCAGCACCGAGGGAGCGAGAGTCGAAGGTGGAGTAATCGGTTGCTTTCGACACACCCTATGTACCTATTTAGTCCCTGCGACAACTATTTCAGTGCATGGGGCGTGGTGGTGTATAGGGGTATGTTCGGTGCCTTGCAGCCGGAGGGTTGCGGGTTCGAATCCACCTCAAGCCGCCGCGTAGGGACCCTGCATGGGCAAGTCCTTCACTTGCAATTGCTCATGCGCTTCGGCGTGAAACTCCGATTTAGTGTCCGCGCTGTAGGCCTATAGTCGGGAGCGCTTCTGAGTAGAAATCTTGAAGGGCTCTATAACAAGTGCTCATACATACATACATACATACATACATACATACATACATACATACATACATACACACATATTTGAAAGTTTGCGCCCCCCTGGAAAAATTCCTGCGGACGCCCATGAAGAGGACTATAGGGCCTAGTCGTCTGCCCTCATATGCCGAGGCTAAGAAAATGATGTCGCTAACACTTTATGCCTATGGCTGTCTCCCAGAGGTAGCTTTGGTACTGCT
This sequence comes from Aporrectodea caliginosa, assembly GCA_020284085.1. Taxonomy (NCBI): domain Eukaryota; kingdom Metazoa; phylum Annelida; class Clitellata; order Crassiclitellata; family Lumbricidae; genus Aporrectodea; species Aporrectodea caliginosa. Next base: position 16,317 of record JACEVL010002774.1, read on the forward strand.
CTTCTTCTTCTTATATGCAAGATACAACTGTTTAAATCCCATAATTTCGCAATCATACAATATTTTACAGTGATAAAGTAAACTGAACGTGGATATGCTCACCTTTGATATGGCGATTGGAGAGAGGCTTTCAAAAATAAAGAAATCTAATCAATTCCGTTTTTTTAATCTATCCATGTGTCTGTATCCTGAGTCCAACGTGGAATATTATGATCCACACGAGCGTCCAGGCGGACTCCAGGCGAACGTTCTTCACCATGGCGTTATTAGGTCGGAGCATGGAGTTAATATGCCGCAGCAGTATACGCTAATGCCGCGTTCCGTGAAACACGTAAGACGAGATTCTATGACTTCGGCTGCGCATCGTGAAGTGGTTGTGGTAGCGGTGGGCAGACGAAGCGCCAGTGGTATGGTCAACGGAGTGTATTTTTTCTTTGGGGGTGGTTGTGATCCTGGCTGTTTAAGAAAACCTTCATGGTATTTGAAGGCATGCGCATATTTAGGGGTGGTTTTACGGGTTCAAACCCCCCCAAATAGGTTTCAAATTTTTGTATATGCTTTTAGATGGGAAATACTCAAAAACCTTACTTTTAGCGACCATCTCCATTGGACCCCCCCCCCATAAATCTTGAAACCCCCTGCGAAATTTTTTCATGGCGACGCCCATGTTTGAAGGTCTTCTAAGACCATCAAGGACTATGTTTTAAGTAATTATACAAAGAATATACTTGCTTACTTACTTAGGTACCTAATGGTTTTCAAAGACCATGATGGTACTTGATAGTCTTCGAAGAGCCTCATGGTCACTATGATCCGTTCAGATATGGAACGTGTTATACATTGGGTAGAAATTATTTTTGCGGGGGGGCGTCACCTTTACAAAAATCAAGGGTCCATCCGCATGGGACACATCATGCTTTCTCTCGCTCCTTCTCCCTATTTTTGGTGCAATTTTCCCACCGATTTCTCTCCTGCCCTTTGATCAGACCCAATTGTTTACAATCCTGGGTAGGGGTTCAGGGCGAAAAGAGGAGCTTTAAAATTGTCCACTTGCATCGAATGCTCGGAAACATAATTATAGGCCCAATATTATAATATTAATAATAATATAATATTAATAATATAGATTAATAATATAATAATTATGCGCTCAGTACACTGTCACCATAGAGTCGCTCCATATTAGATTGGACCACATACATGTATCATAGCATTACACAAAGCAGCCAAGAATGCATGACTGGGATAGTGCACTGTAATATTCAATACAATTTCCACCAGTGCTGCGCCTATTACGGCTACTTTTTCCAGCACGTAGTTGTAGACAAGTTGCCAATGGAATGCAGGCATTACCTTCTTATTCCAAGTCGCCTGGGCGGAAGTGACGTAAAAGGCCGGCGTGCAGTGGCCAGTGATGCATCGATCCCTGTTGCGTTATGTAGGCCGTGGTAAGATACAGCGGCTGGTGCTAAGCAGGCGACGATGCCGGTGATGCCTCGGTGCCTGTGGGAAAAATAAGGATAACCTCAAGCGTTAATTAATTAAATAGCAACACTGAAGCTACATGTTTCCGATGATAGATTGGTCTAATACGATGACACATGTTATGTTGTTTCTTTCACAAATCCTCTCCTGATTCCTCCCCTCCCCCTCCACTCCCTCGCTGCTTCATTTCTAAACACCATCCGCTGTATCAGTCTGTCTGCCTAACTGCCCTTTTGGAACGATTTTACCCTACTGCATAATTTTG
>JACEVL010002775.1:0-17786 GCA_020284085.1 Aporrectodea caliginosa
TTCAGGCTGATAGCAAAATGCACTTGTGACTGAGCAGAACGAGCCAACACGAGAAAGGGTCTAGCTGAAAAGTGACACTAGGACTGGTGAACTATGCAAGATACGATGGAAAGAGAAGCAGAGGCAAGCCAAGACTACTCTAGATAGATACTACTGTATAAATGAGGACATAACATTACGGACTAACACTAAGGATGAGTAATGGACTTCACAAATGACCGAGCACAATGGAGATCATTTATTCGTAACAATCACCGATGTCAATGAATATGGGGTCAGGAACTGAATATATATATATATATATATATATATATATATATATATATATATATATATATATATATTAGAGTGGTCCACGACAACATGGCAAAATATAAAGTTTCAATTTTTTATTATTAGAGGGTGCCAATGGAGTCCACTATATAAAAAAATAATTCAGGTGCAATTTCATCCACATTTGAGAATATTTAGGGGTTGCGCAAGTGATTAGAAGTTTCACGCACCTTGAGTCATTTTGCTCTACGATGGGCGCTCAAAGTCTCATCAAGATTCCAGAAGACTGGGCTTTCCAAGTAGCTCATAGAGAAGGTCAAAGGGTTTATTTGGCAGGAGAGGATAGAATCTTGATTCATAAAATGGAAAAGAAATTTATTAAAGCAAAGACCTACATACGAGCAGCGTGAGAGATCAAAGAATGATATGGAAGTTTTAACATGCACAGTAGGATCTGGAGTCGAGCAGCAGTGATAAGGACAAACCTGAGGAAGGCAGTTACACATGTTGTGGTAGTCCATAAAAGAGGATGAAAAACAACAATCATCATCTACACAGCTTAGCAAGAGAGCCTCCATGACTAAGCAGGAAGCTGCAGCTTTGGATCAAACAAAAGTCACTAACATGGCAGCAACACATCCACTTCTATTGGCTCCAACTGTTCAATCTCAAAGACATGAAGTTCGGGACTCGCATATGAGTCGCAGTTCTATTCGCCAAGCTTGAAGATTTTATCAAAAAGAGCGTGCTTCTATGATCAAAAATGAATGCTCTCCAGATTGTGCAATGGTTGTTCATTGAGATGGTAAGCTGTTGCCCGACATCACTGGCTGCGAGAAGGTAGATCGGCTGCCTATGATTGTCTGGCGTTGGAACAGAGCAACTTCTTCGTGTCCCGAAGATTAACGCAGGCACTGGAAAAGCTCAGGCAAGCGCCGTGATCATCTACACAGATGACTGGTAGCTGAGAAGGAAGATTAAGGGGAAGTGCTTTGACACCACAACGAGCAATACTGGACAGAAAGCTGGAACGTGAACTCTGATAGATAGGGACTTGGTCGGAACTTACTTCATCTAACACGTCGTCACTACGTGATGTATTGTATTGTATTTTCGTTTATTTCATAACTTGCTGTCAAGACGCAACAAGTAACATCAATGCATGATTATGCAGTTATAGTATTAGAGACTATAGTTCTATTATAGCTTTAGGCCTAGATATGTAAATTGCTGCTGAAAAGGTATTCAGTGCCATGAAAATTGCTTCCTCGACTGGTACAGACATTCTAATACTTCACCGTTTTCTTGACCATTGGCGTCGAAATGACTCGAGTAGATTTGAGACAACAGTGGATTACTGAGTTCCGGGAGCGAGTTATTGCTTTTGCTGAAGCAAAGCTGGCGGCCAATCATCAAAGAGATGATTATAACGAGCTAGTAATCATCTTTTTTGGAGAGCACCAACTCATGGAATTCACTTTATAGCGCCTAGAGTTTTACTCATTCAAGATGTGGAAGTTCCGATCAGTAAAATGTTTCGATCTCTTTCAAACTGAAGCCAGTTGATGACAGATGTATTTTCAATTTTCTTCTATTTGTCTGTGATTGTACGTCCAAGCATGGTTTCAAACTTCCTGTCCTGTCTCGGCTTCTGCAATTGACTGACTACAGAAACCAAGAAATTCGGCAGGTCACCACTACAGCATTCCACCAGAAAGTTGGAATGAAAATGAATATTATCGTGAATCACAGGCAGTCGTCATGGCACTCAAAGTAGTCAACGACACCGCAGAGACAAGTGTAAAGCTAATCCATGAGTACAACTCAATCCTGACAAATGACGAAGATAGGAAACAGTATTGGCTTCAAGTTGTCTATGCGCTTCGCAATCAATTTCCTGACTTGAACAAGAACACCTTGCTGGCAAGTTTGGCAGGTGCCGTTGCCAGGGCTGAAAAGACCACTCAATGAAGACAAATTAAAATATTTCTGACGTTTTCCTTTAAAAGCTAGCATCTTGCCTACCCGAAATGCTAAATTTAATCACAGACTTTAAACCCTGAAACGGCGAATACATTGTCATGCCTTTGTACTGATGTTTGTTTGCCATCAAGGCGCAGTGCTGAATTCAAGTATACATAACATAACTTTGGGTGGCTTGCGCAACCCCTAAATATGGGTCAATTTTGCTCAAATTTTCAGCATGTTAGTCTTTTAATAGATGGACTGCAATGGTGGGTTCTAATCTTGACCTTTCGATAAAAAATTATTTTGGACCAGTCTAATATATATATATATATATATATATATATATATATATATATATATATATATATATATACGCATGCTATAATGTGCATATACACTCACCTCTTAAGTCTTGTAAAAAATTAATGCCGATTTCTACTAGAACGATCCAAATGGATAAATTACAACAACTGACCGTTTTATAATTGAATTTTCAATTAAACCATCGAACACTGGTTTCTTTATTTGAAATTCCGCCAGTTGTATTCACCGATCTGATAGGTTGTAGTAGAACGCAGAGGCAGCATATAGGTAATCTCCGTCCGTGACCCTCTCGATCCCCATCCCTCTCCCGTACCCTTCTCCCCATCCATCTCCTCAGCCTACAACGGTGATGTCGATTGTTTGCCGATTGAATCCACCGCTGCGTCTTAATTAGGCCTACCCCTCCAAACCTCCCACCAAGACTCTGACACGCGGCCAAATTTCGTTAAGTCTGCGCATTACGAGGGCCAATGCTGGTCCTTCATCTCACTGTGGGCAAAGTGTGGCTCACCGTACGCAAGACTAAGGCCCACATAATTTTGGGACAGTCATTGAAATCATTGCAAAGTGGGGAACGACCACACTAGGCCGACGCCTCCAGAAAGCCGACGGGTGCCCCTAGTGGCTCACAATGGGGGCGATGGGGAAAGGCTGTCTGGGCCATTACCAAAGATGTTTGCTATTACCTTGCACAAATCACCAAAATACTGGGACAAATCCTAAAACTACTGGGACATTTGTCCCAGTAGTTATAATGTTAAAATATGCACTGCGCTATACTAATCAAATGCTGCAAATATCCAACGACGGAGGTGCGACATGGAGAGCACAGGCAGCCATTTAAAAAGCCTGGACACCCACCCTTATTCCCCTTCATTTAACTTAACCTCACCTTCACCCCTCACCTCACCAACGGAAGACGACGAAAACAGAAAGCATTCTAACAGGAAAACCACATAGAAGAACAAAGATGAAAATCACTTAGAAGGCAGATGAATACGCAGAGGAAAGAAGAACAGTGACCAAGAAGCACGAAATAAGCTAAATATAGCAAACTGTAAAAACACTTCACAATAGAATTATTATAGGCCTAGCCTAAACTATCACGAACACTGCAGACTAAAATTCCATCAGGACATTCACCCCTCTAACATCTAACCAAGGCAGTGGATTGGAGCAAACACAACTCCGCTGCGCGAGCAATGGGAAAGCCTACTTCTGAGGTTTTCTGGTTGGGTAGCCGACCGACAGCTTGCCTCTTGGACCCCATATCGTACGATATGTAAACCGTACTTTGTTATGACGCCAATCATCTTCGATATGACGGCTTCATAAAATAAACGTATTAATCAGCCACTGCTTGTACTCTAGTAGCGCTAGTCCCAAGTCCGGATAATAGAGGAGGGCAACGTTAATGATCTTTGTTATTACACAATGTCGTTAAACTAATATAAAGTAATTTTTCAGTTGTGTTTTATCGCCAGATCCAACTGCCATTCATTTGACTTTGTCATCTATTTCGATGCCATTTAATGTTTATCGATATAGCCTATTATAGCCAAAAGGTAGGCCTATCGCCCGTATGCGCAGTGGTTAGAGTCCTGAACTGTTACCCGAGAGATCGGGGTTCAACTCCCCATCATGGCAGAAATTTCGTTTTAAATGTCCGCTCCACTTGCGCCCCAAGCCAACGCAACTATTGTGAGCTATATCATAATTTAGCTAATTCGTATAATAACCTCTGTGCACAATTATTTACATTAGTTGCCTGTTCAGCATAGGATTTGTGTCAAATTATGACTCATAGTAGGCTATAATTAAAAATTAAACTCTGGTCAAAAGATGTCGTTAAACCATCGGCTATGTATTGATTCCCTAGACACATTTAAACGCTTTCGATCGATCCTATGAATTCGTCAGTCGCGTTTTATTGCCACTGTAACTCCACCACTGCTAGGACTCTGGCAGCGCCACCCCCAAGCCTAGATGCAGGAGGAGGGCGACGCTAATGATCATGATTGTTATCGCACAGTGTCGTTAAACTGAAACTACTACAACTATTGCCACTGTACAAAGATTGAACTGACAGTGAAAGACTTGGAGATAGGAGATCGCACAGACCAAAACTGTAGCGATTGCGAGAATACGATCAGACACAGAGGAGAATCGTGTGCACAGGCAGAAAGGAAGACGCAGCACTTGTATTAACCCTCGGGCTACCAAGCTTTTTGGTGACGTTGGCTACCAAGGGAAAGGGGTGGTTACCACCCTCGCCCCTGGATTTCGGGTTTGGTTTCACATATCATTTCTTGTAATAAACCAATGGATTCAGCATTCAATTCTGTACAGAATGGTATATTTAGTTGTACATTATGTGAATGCACCACGAAATTACATCATTTTTAATTAGCGATATTTTATATTATTGCGTACATTTTGTACTTTTTGAATAAACAAATATACGATTATGTGTGTTTTGAAACTGATCTGTGTATCCAAGATACACAAATACATACCTACAAATGTTTAAATACGCATAAATATGCATTCATACACATATGCAAATGAAGCCCACCATTCCCTCTAAAGAATGGTATATTTGTTTCTCTTCTGGGAAGAAAACTGAATACGCTACAGACAAAAAACTAAAGGGAAGAGTCCTTCCATTCAGCCATTTTTCACGCATGTTACGGGTATTATTATTTATTTTGATCACTTCCGGTTTTCAAAAGACAAACATTTAAGTATGTCCTTTTAGTTTTTGTCTGTAGCGTATTCATTTATCTTCCTGGAAGAGAAACAAATATACCAGTCTTTAGAGGGAATGTAGGGCTTCATTTGCATACTTACATGTTTGTCTTTTGAAAACCGGAAGTGATCAAAATAAATAATAATAGGCCTACGCGTAATCTGTCTGAAAATGGCTGAATGCAGCATTGTACATGTATGCATGCATACATGTACATGTATATATGTATGGATGCATATTTATACGTATATAAACATGTTTAGCTATTTGTGTATGTTGGATTGTGTACACAGATCAGTTTCAAAACACACATAATCTTATATTTGTTTATCCAAAAAAATGGACGCAATAATATAAAATATCGCTAATTATCGGTGCCTTTGCTACAAATGATGTAATTAAGAGGTGCATTCACATAATGTACAACTAAATATACCATTCTGTACAGAATTGAATTCTGCATGAATCCATTGGTGTATTACAAGAAATGATAATATTATGTGAAACCAAACTCGAAATCCAGGGGGGGGTGGTAACCACCACCCTTGGTAGTCAACGTCACAAAAAAGCTTGGTAGCCCGAAGGTTAAAATGGAAGCTGGATTGATGAAAAAACTGTCTCCCGAAATGGAAGTGGGATTGATGAAAAATTTCTGTGTTGAAACAGAAGCTGAATTGATCGAAATAATTATTCCCGTAAATAGAAGCTGGATGCATGGATGAAAATAGTTTTCCATTCAATAGAAGCTGGATTGATGAAAATAGTCTTGTCAGTAATTATAAGCTGGATTTCCAAGAATATATAGCACGTTTTAGCGAAACTATAAGAAAGCGGCCTCTGTTGATTAGCCGTAATGGATACAGATACACTTGTAGACGAAATGTCGTTAGACGAACAGTACTGTGGTAGACGAAATGTCGTTAGACGAAATGTCGGTAGACGAGTTGTCGCGGAACCTTTGATAGCGTGTCAAAATGTATTCGCTAGATGACAGGATATACTTTCGAATACTCCAGCTAACTTGTCATATTAACGAAACACTGCAATCGTCGCCATTTTTTGTGTTTATGATGGTCTGAACGAGATGACGGAGAAATTCGAGTTTAATGCCAAACCTGGTTAGATTCTATAACTGTTTCATAATTCTTACAGCCTTCAAATGATGCCCAGCATTTTGTTACCGGTAAACCCGTAGTTTAGGTTGGTAAATTATTTTATATCGTCAAATTAAAATGGGAGCTGGTTTGAGGACAAAATTTGTTTCCCTAACTGGAAGTGTGATTGATGAAACGATATCTATCTTTAAATAGCAGTTGGGGTAAACCCAGGTAATCCCGTTATTTAGGTTGCTAAATAATTTGATTGTATTCAATGTCGTACTTGACGTTGGTAAGTAAGCACTCTACCGATGTCCATCATAACTATCATCAATCCCGCTTCCATTTCATGGAGAATTATTTTTAATCAATCCAGCTTCCATTTATTGAAAAAATGACCCAACTTCTATTTAACTAGAGAACTTTCATTTAGGCAAAGAACTTTTCTCATGGGTCCAGCTTCTACTTAAGGCAACAATTATTTTCATCATTCCAGCTTCTATTGCAACAGAAACTTAGTTTCATCAATCCAGCTTCTATTTACGGTTGAAATTATTTAGATAGATCCAACTTCTATTTAAAGACAGAAATGGTTTCATCAATCCCACTCCGAGTTAGCGAAACAATTTTCCCCCTCAATCCAGCTTTCATTTTAATTTTACGATATGAAATAATTTAGCAACCTAAACTACGGGTTTACGGTAATCCCGTAGTTTAGGTTTGTAAATTATTTGAATGTCTTCAATATCGTACTTCACGTTGGTAAGTAAGCAGTCTACCTATGTCCGTCATAACTATCTGACATCAATCCCGCTTCCAGTTCATCGAGAAATTTCTTTCATCAATCCAGCTTCCATTTAATGTTAAAATTACCCAACTTATATTTAACCAAAAAATATTTTTCATTAATCGAAGTTTTATTTCTTTTGCATCAAAAATTTTGTTTTATCAATCCAGCTTCTATTTACGGTAACAATTATTTTCATCAATCCAACTTCTATTTAAAAACAGAAATGGTTTCATCAGTCCCACTTCCATTTAGCGAAACAATTTTTTCATCTATCCAGCTTCCAATTTAATTTGACGATGTAAAATAATTTACCAACCTAAACTACTGGTTTACCCCTGCCATCAATACATGGAGTACATAGACCAGCTATTCATTTAACAGTGGATGGAAGTCAGTCTTAACTTAATGTAACATCAATTAGCCTTCAATTACGAACAATAATTAATTTTTTTTTATGTTTTAACACAAAGTATTAGTGAGATGTTGCTTAAATTCTTCATTTTAATAGGTCCTGAGATTCTGCTTAAGAAGTGCATGAAGACTTCTCAATGCAGTTATATGAGAAGGCCAAGATCTCATTGATCATCATCAAAAGCAGTAGACTGGATATATTTAATTGCAGCTTTTCTTGTCATCGACTATTTCTTCATCAGGTAACATAGCTACTGATTAATACTGCAATGGTGTGCTATTCTACAGGAACTGGATTGCTTCAATATTTCATCGCGAAAGATTAATTTTTCTGTGTGACTAATTTTTTTACTTTATCCAAAAAGAACTATTATTGACACATGAAACACGTGAAAAGTTACATTTGCATCAACCATCGCAGAAAGTATCTATACGTGCATTTGCTTTAAAATGGATGCTATACGAGCTGAAGAAACGTCATGCAGAACAAAATTATATCAAGAGTTGATTGCACATTCTGGTGATTTACAAGAGCGCGTAAAAGACAATTCTGGCGAAAAACTACAGAAACATCAATTACTTCAAAAATCATATACTCAAGGTGAAATTCTGAGAGCAACTGTGAGAAGACATACGCGAGAGCAACAATGCAAATGTCAGTCATGTGGGAAATCATTTTCCCAAGTAGGTAGGTTGATGGTGCATATAAGAACCCATACTCGTGAAAAACCACACTGGTGCGAGTTATGTCAAAAATCATTTACTCAACTTGGTGATCTGAAAAAACACAAGAGAACCCATACAGGAGAGAAACAAGACGAAAGCCAGTTATGTCAGAAATCATTTACTCAAGGTGGTCATCTGAAAATACACATGAGAACCCATACTGGAGAGAAACCATACAAATGCCAGTTATGTCTGAAATCATTTATTCAAGCTGGTCATCTGAAAATACACATGAGAACCCATACTGGAGAGAAACTGCACAAATGTCAGTTATGTCAGAAATCATTTGCTCAAGGTGGGCCTCTGAAAATACACATGAGAACCCATACTGGAGAGAAACCATACAAATGCCAGTTATGCCAGAAATCATTTACTCAAGGTGGTTCTCTTAAAACACACATGAGAACTCATACTGGAGAAACACCATACAAGTGCCAGTTATGTCAAAAATCATTTACTTGTGGTGGTTCTCTTAAAACATACATGAGAACCCATACTGGAGAGAAACCATATAAGTGCCAGTTATGTCAGAAATCATTTATTCAAGCTGGTGATATGAAAACACACATGAGAACCCATACTGGAGAGAAACCATACAAGTGCCAGTTATGCCAGAAATCATTTACTCAAGGTGGTTCTCTTAAAACACACATGAGAACCCATACTGGAGAGAGACCATACAAGTGCCAGTTATGTCAGAAATCATTTATTCAAGCTGGTGATATGAAAACACACATGAGAACCCATACTGGAGAGAAACCGTACAAGTGTCATTTGTGCCAGAAATCATTTAATGTAAGTGGTGATATGAAAATACACATGAGTACCCATACTGGAGAGAAACCATACAAATGTCAGTTATGTGAGAAGTCATTTGCAGTAGTCAAGTGTCTAAAGAGTCATATAAGAATTCATACAGGCGAAAAACCGTACATTTGTGACATTTGTAATAAAGGATTCACACAACTTGGAAGTCTAAAGAGTCACAGAAGATCTCACTTGAATGAGAAGCAACATCCATGCAATAAATCGTATGCCAAGAGCAGTTTTTCATCAAAGGAGTTTAAACTCCATGATGGAATACAGCCACAGGATCTTATAATGATAAGTGAATCAATTGCTAACGTATCTGTTCGATTCATAACAATAAGTAGTATATGCGTTATTGATAAACCAAATGAACGTTTGTCAAGGAACATGCATCCTGATTTTAATGAAAAGACAAGTCCTCTTGCAAACATTAGTTTCGGAGAATGTCTTTCAATTAACGAAATCAATTCACCTGAGGATGCAAAACCATTTCTGGAAAAATTGTATGGATGTGGTATATGTGGTGAAATGCATGAAATTGAGAAGGAATTTATAGAGCATTGTTTTAGGCATCGCTTTTCTCCACCTGACGACTTATGTAATGGCCTGTGCTGATTTGCAATTCTTAACACATGTAGTTAACGATTGAGGAAAGATTGATGCACTTTATTGTGAATTTCTGTAAATAAGATGTTCTGTTGCACTGCCCAGATACATACACATAAATTTTTAATGATTGTCATTTTTTTTGCCAAATAGCATGGCATCGAGCATTCTGGTGTAGGGTATTCACAAGGTCCCCTCCCTATTTGTGCTTCGTGTCTAAGGTGTGAAACTAGCCTACTTGTCTCTTTTCATTTGGGTCACTGTTAAACAGTGCAAATTTGCCGAAGATCGAAATTAACATTTATACTAGTGTCCGTGGATGTAGTAAAGTATTCCGTTCTGACAGTTCCTCGACAAATGGTTCACGACAAATGGTTCACTGACAAAAGGCTCACTGACAACAGTTTCACGACAAAAGGTTGACGACAAAATCGCATCTCGACGTTGGCACGTGATCGTCAGAAAGCCGCCATTATGGATCAGATTTTGACTCCGCATGACTTATAGGCTACAGTCATGAATTCGAGTAACTCGACTTTGAACAAATCGGTTTTTACAGGCGAGTAACCGGAGGAATCAGAAAAGCGATATCAGTCGTTGTTGACTGCTGATGAAACTACTTCTGAGACTACAGATGATGTTGGAGACGAATGATCAAATGGCCGTTCATTTTAGACACCTCTTATGGCTATTCAACTCTATATGTAAACCAGGAACGTATTGCTCTAATTGCTTCTGATAGTTATAAAAGGTCATTTTTGAAAAGTAAGATCGTCACCAGAACCTCACCTAACCAAATCGAATCTACTTAAACTATATAATCTAATCTATTCAATCGGAATCTATTTAATCTTAAGCCGTCAAATGAACTTCACACGATAAACTAGATATCTACGAATTCTATTCGAATGGATGGATTGCAACAGTTTGACAAACTATTGTAGCGTCAAAGGCTATTGACGTTGATTGGAAAGAATTTGGCGTCTTCACCCTTAGACGCACATCATGCTTACAATAAGAATTAAGCACGTTCGGATTTATATATAGCTTTGAATAAAACGTTTTTAAACTGTCCATGAACATTGCGCCCAGCCCAGTTGCCATGGCTACCTGTTCTCAGTAACATCGTAGCAACTCATTCTTGTGGATATGTGCAGAGCAATAGGCTATAAAAATATTTTGCTATTAGGATATTGTATGGTAAAGTAATTTCAAAACCGTATCGTCGTCATCGTACATGTAGGTCACAAACTGATCACAAACTTCTAAAGCGCTAATCTCAAGCTAAGCCTAAAGAACCATGTTATTCATGAGCGCTGCGTCGTATCAGAGGGGTTGTCTAGAGATCGATGCCCAGAGGAGATCCTCTCCACAAAAAGATGTCGCTAAAGACAAGTGCATAAAATTAACGACGGAATACGGAGGCCCTCATTTGCCCAGAATGTTTATCGAAGTCTGCCACTGAATTTGAACACCTCTTTTATGCTGTCTCTTACTGGTATTTAAAAGGGCTTCTCGCTGTTCAGTCTATAAAATTCGCCACTGCTCGGTTTTGACAGTGCCAGTGCCAGTGCCATGCCTGGATAAAGGAGGAGGACGACGCTAATGATCTCTGTTATCGCACAGTGTCGTTAAACTGAAACTACTACCACTTCAGTCGCTAGCCCTGACACTGCTCATGGATGCTCTGCTGGAGCCAGTCTCGCGACTGAAGAAAGGAGAAGGCCACGCTAATCATATTCTTTACAAAATGCTTAAATACAATACAATATTCGTTATCATAAGGCGTCCTTAAGAGTTTGTTTTAATAGAAAGAGTTTCTAGTGTTTGGCCTATTGTTTCCAGTGCCGGTGTCACGAAATAGAGTATCCCCCATACACGCGTATCCCCCTTAGCGAAATGGAGTATTCGGTTTAATTTGCATTTTTGGCGGTTTCTAAGTGTATTCAGTCGTACTGTTTGGATTTATTGTACACATAAAATATTTTAAGTTGCGTATCTTTAGTTTGTACATCGACCTGATATTAATTTACTTGGTTTTTGGTGATTTTGACTGGATTTTCGTCGAGTCTATCTTGATGCGTATGACGATGGGGATAGAATGGTTTATCCCACCGGATACTCTAAACCGGTTTATTCCATCCGGGGGGATAAATTCATACATCCCCCGGATAGTCTTAGGACGGATACTCTATTTCGTGATACCGGCCCTAGTATATTGCGGGCCCTGTGCAGAGTGAACTGTACGGGCCCCACGACACAAGTAAAATTGTTTTTCATTGCTAGTCATTATCTAATCTATTTAATCGTAATTAAATCTATTTAATCTTAAGCGGTCAAATGAACTTAACTTGACAAACTAGATATCTACGAAATCTATTCGATTGGATGGATTGCAACAGTTTGACAAACTCTTGTGGCGTCAAAGGCTATTGACGTTGATTGGAAAGAAATAATTGGCACCCTTAGACACGCAACATGCTTACAATAAGAATTGGCCCGAAAATTCGAAAATATCACAGGTTTTACTGTGAGATTTTCAGGCCTCACCACTGATAGTGGGCCCGAAAATGTCACATAGAATGTCGCAGAAAATTAAGTTTGTACCATTTGACTTTAATTTTTTTATTTTTTTGATAAAAGAGAAGATTTTATTCAAACCATAATAGGCCTATTGATTATAGGGTGTCTTGTTCTTGTTAATTTCTGACAATTTCGGACCCCCTAATTTGCGGGCCCTGCAGTGCAATTGCACGGTTCGCACAATGGTAAGGCCGGTACTGATATTTCTGTATAGTCGTCAACGGCCTTTGACGTCATAGGACGACGTTAAACGTTGGAATAATAATTATTATTATATTCGTTTAATTGGTAACAAAACTGATAGTCACACCGCCATCAGGTACATAGCAATTTAACAAAAGGTATGAATGAATGCTTAGCAAAATTGTACCGTATACCATAACAAGAAGCCAAAGTTAGAGCGACAATAAGGCAACAAATTGTTATCAAATAATACCTGATGAATTTAAATTAATTGAGAGAGTAACGTTGTTATATGAAATATGAAATATGAATACACTATGGTCGGCAAGCAAATGAAGCCCAACATAAACTTATAATAGGCCCTAATACTAAAAAAAAATTTTAGTCGTGCGATTAATTTCGATTAAAATTGTATTGCAAATAAAACGTCAGATTTCTTGCATTGATTATCAACACCTGTTAACTGTGAAGGACAAAGTCCACGTTACTCTTCGACTGAAACGAAAATTTAGAGTGGTTACTAATCCAGCGAACAAACGCATTTTCCTGAATTTCTAGTGTCGAAAGAATGCGTGTTAAAGGTTTCTAAGACGCAAACCGCATTAACTTTTGTTTTCGACATTTTGTGGCTTTCAGGGCCCATTACGATTATTTACAGTAACTTCTATATTTCCATCGATAGGGGTAGTTTCTGTTGAACGAAGCTGGGTCATAACGGAGGCGATTACCCTCCTTCTTTATCCAGGCCTGGGAGTAGCACACTCCGAGTTTACAGATATCAGGCAGATTTCTAGAAGACCTTAACCCTCCGTCGGGCGGAAAAAACTATACAACTAAGGGCGTGGGGTCAATTTTGACCCCATAGTAATAATTATGTAATTTGAATAAAACAAGCACATAAATTCCATGAGAATGTCATTATTATCACTAATATTCACTGAAATGTCAATATTTGTTTTACTTCCTCATGACGTGACGTCATAACGTGACGTCATGGAACGACGTCACTTCATAATATCATGATGCCACATACAAACATATGCTTGTAATAGAGTTTGTACTCTAATGATTGCATGAGAAGGTAATTAGTGTAATTATTATTCACTGAAATGTCATTATTTGTTCCTCATGGTATGACGTCATAACGTGACGTCAAGTTATGACGTCACTTTATGATGTTTGTTGCCACATACAAACATAGGCTTGTAAAGGTGTTTGTACAATAATTATTGCATGAGAAGGTCATTGGTATTATTAATATTCACTGAAATGTCATTATTTGTTGTTCTTCCTCATGACATGACGTCATAACGTGACTCACTTCATGATGTCATGATGCCACATACAAACATAGGCTTGTAATGCTGTTCTTATTCTAATGTATTCCTCATGAAATGACGCTAGAATGAACATGGGCGACTACTAGGAGTCTATAAAAGTTTTCCATCAATCAACAGAAACATGTCTGAACAGAGATCTGACAGTGGACAGGGCACACATTCTTATGGCATGCCTTGCAGACAGTAGTAGCTTTCCTATCTGTTTGCCAGGGACAAACTTGGCAGCAACCTCGTTTGTTGGAGGTTCCTGAGTGTCATATACATTAGGGTGGTGTGAAAAATGCGAAAATTAGAAATTCGAAAAGTAATAGCAACCAAAAGTTGCCTAATGGTATGGGGTCAAAAAATGTCGAAAAAGTTTTTTAAAATATTAATGTCTTCCGCTGCCCCCAGAGGGCCAAAGTTACAAAAATTCCAATTTTTCGAGAAAATTGCAGGTTTTTTGTAAAATATTTTAATTAAAAAATAATTAATTGTAATTCAATACAACGATGGATAGAGCTCTTAATAGTGAATAAAACGATGTATTAATTTTCAGAATATGCCCATATTTGTAGAAGTTATTAACTTTTAACCATTTCCTCTGGTTGGCGACATGTCGCTAAGTCTGAAAACGGTTAAACACTAATAACTTTTTATCCTTCGAGATATTTCAACTCATAGTATGTCATTCGATTCAGCTCTGAACCGACGTTCTAATGGTATATTGTGGTGCGGGATTGTTTAACAGTACACATTTGTTTTAACTTTTTTAACAGTTTTAGTATAGTTTTTTGCAATTTTTCATTTATTCTGTAGTCATTTCAGCTGAATGCGCAGTTGCGCACTTTGTCCCATGAACTGAGCGCTAAGAACATTCCATTTTGATCGTGAATAATTGCGAAGTGTCAAAGCATAAGGCTACAATGATTACTCGAATTTCGGACATAGACATTAATATTTTAAAAAACTTTTTCGACATTTTTTGACCCCATACCATTAGGCAACTTTTGGTTGCTATTACTTTTCGAATTTCTAATTTTCGCTTTTTTCACACCACCCTAATATACATGTTTCAGTGGTGCTCTAATCAGCCCAAGATGAGATGCATGAGGTCGTCGTCGCTGTTCCTTTAGCTCTTGGCAAAGATCTTTCCCCAATTTCTTGATGAACAGCCGACACTTTCCCACTGGAGCCTTGTCAACCTTCAATTTCTCATGGAGGACGTCAGCGAAAGTGCCGCAATATCCAGTTGGTTGCAGAACAGCACTACCGGCCAAAGTCTGGTTGAGAACTTCGTGCTGAATGTTTTATCATCTGGTCACCACAATTGACTTCTACTTTTGTCCAGTTGTAGAAGTATATAACCTCCGGAAGTTTCCCTGGCCAAAAGTCCCACTGGAGGTGTGCATAGTCGACAAGACGACAACCACTTTGTCTTTCTTACACTTGTCGCCGGTCTCATTGAACCCGAAAAGGGATGATTACAAATCGCATTCTCTGGGAGTCACAAATTCTTCGGGCAACTCTACTAGAATAGTACGAATATCAACAATCAAAGTCGCTTTCTTTGTCCACAGAACATCTCTAGCCAGGAACAGCAAGGTTAAAAAATTATAACTGGTCATTTTGCGACCTTCACAATCAAGAGGTTGTATGAGCTGGCGGACAACGTTTCCTCCCAGATCTTTGGTCGGAGTTGCATCGGCGCTCTCTTTGCCTCAATATATGCTGGCATTGTACTTGACTTCAGCATCGCAACACATCCCTAACTTGATGCCGTATTTTGACGGCTTGTATTGTACAAATCTGCACCGACCTCGATATGGAGCGAGTCTGTCGTCAATTGTGAGAAATGGTCCTAGAATCGTTGCAAAAGCGGGAGAGCAGCACTGATAAGTAAATATAACATGAAATAAAGAAATAATATTGCGGGTTTTGTGCAACCTTGGACTGTTTAATGAGAAAGAAACATCATTATTAGTAATTGGGTCAAAAATGACCCAATGACCTTATGTGTATAAATGTCCTGTAACATTTTTCCATGTAAAATTCGTATGCAAATTCAACTGGAATACGTAGTGGCAACCTGTGCAGTAATTTTCGTGAAAAAATCACAGCAGCCATTTTACTTTTTAACATTGATCCATGACTTGAAAATGCGCTCTGGGGTCAATTTTGACCCCACGCCCGACGGAGGGTTAATCTGAATTTATATTGCGGTCCATTGCGGTTAAATAGGCCTACGAATTAAGCTATTTCATAACTTTGCTTGGGTGCCTATTAGGTTCCGTTCCTGTGTAGTCTATTTACAAGAGCTCTGTCGCTCTATTCTGGATGTAAAGGGACGTAGAGCTCTCCGCTCCTCCACACATGGTGAACCTGTTGTTCCCCGAGCGCGAACTGCTCTTAGACAGCATCGCACCTTCTCTGTTGCTGACCCCATGGCTTGGAATGGGCTCCCATTAATTAACATTACGCCTTATGCCTAGAGTTCATTCAGATGCGTTTTACTCTAACCTTCAAATCATCCTTTTCAGCCGGGGTTGGGTCGGGAGCGTTCCTGAGTAGTAACCTTGAAGGGGCGCTATATAAAAATTTGGAATGAATGAATGAATGAATAACGAACTAATTCAAATGGCGTTTTAGCAATTTGAACATATTACAAGCTTTATGTGACAATTAATGTTCGGTACCCCCCTTGGAGGTGACTACAGGTCGCGTTTCCCCCTTACCAGTTCCTGCCAATTTCCGGAGAGCAAGGGCCGAGCGGATCTCTCCTGCAGGCCGGTCGGGGTAATCTAACGGGCTATGAAGAAGGTTTGCATGCCGTAGCCGATTGGATGGGGCGAACTGATCTGGCAGACGGGTAACCAACCCGTCTGGAGACTCGTATTCATATTGGTAGGCCTACCTTATTTGTTCTGTTCTCATATTTTTACCAGGGCCGATTTCTTCCTCCCCAGAGGTGTAACAGTATCAAGATGTAACGTGCTGTTACGTAATATACTTTATTGTTACTTATTATTATACATGCTATAGCCTAGCCTAACAGTCCGTATGCCTCTATACCGAATGCGACGTGTTAGCGTCAGCGGTCAGTATGTATAGCCTACAGTTGGATCGCTGTGGGCGTGGCCTACTAACATCTAATGTCCAATGGCGACCTACATAGACCTGTCACAAGAGGGCGGGTAAGGCTGACATTCTCTGTCTGCGGTTTCCGGATTGGGAACTGTCGTTTGGTCCGAACGACCTGGGTTCGCATCCTCCCGTTTGCGACCTTTCCTTAGGCTTTCCTCTAGAGCCATTTTGAGAGTGGCGTTCTGAGATTGTAAATGCAGTACTTGGGCTTGTAACCAAATATTGGAATCCTCTTCTGTGGAGGGATCTACTCCTTGTGTCCACTTATCCTGAGGGACGGACCCACGCACCTCATCCTCACCTCCAGTGGCACCTACAGACTCAGGCATCAGGCGAGTATCTGGCGTAGCCAATAATTTGTCTTTATTCATTTACAAATTATCGTTGGAACATAAAATGGATATTCCTTTACAGACAGGTATTTGTCGAAATTAACATTGCTATTTGAATTACAGGGTTTTAAATTAAAAGCATTATCTTCATTACAATGTCTTGTTGTTTGCATTAATTAAACAAATTCACGCCTGTTCTGAGCGTATTAACAGAATTCAGACAAGCAATTTAAGATATATGAAACTAAAAACCTCTATAAGTTATATACTACTTAAGATACCTCCCCAAATAGACCAGAGCTATCCGAAGGGATGGGATTCCTAACAACCACGGTGTCGGATTCAACCCCTAGCGTTGAGACCTCTACAGGCTATCCCTTGAACTGTCACTGTCAGATTAGCGGCAAAAGGGCGCCTATACAATCTTCGTTTTATCAGCTTTTCCTGTGCGAAATTCCTTCAATAAACGCA
>JACEVL010002776.1:0-17655 GCA_020284085.1 Aporrectodea caliginosa
AACATCTGAACACTAATAAAAGCGCTTTTAAGTGCCTCATCAAGCGCTGTGCTAACCTAAGTTGTGCTAAGGTTCAGTAAGTGTAAGAACAAAGATAACTAGAAAAGTCGCCAATGGTGGTCTCTCGCACGCCCGTAGAGCTCAGCCAACGGAGTATAGTCCCATTCAGTGTCAACAGCAATATTGTGATATATGATCTCTGCAAAAGCACTCGAGTGACTTCTCTGCAAGGTTTGCATCATTAGGGTTTTAGCAGTCTCCGAAAGAGAATTATCTTTTGGTGAAGCCAATTCGTCACACACCAATACATCAATGAGATTCTTTTCCCAAGAATTCCCATGCATATCATCCAGCTTAACGATGCCATAAAAAATATATGCGAAGAAAATAAGAAATATGGCGGTCGCGGAAAGGATTTTAGGTGCAGTCCACAAAGGAGGAAAATTGGAAAATAACTGTAAACTGAGGACGCTCTGCTCCCTGTTCGATTAGCCGGTGCTGTTGCCCCGACTTCTGGCGTGCCATAAACTTAAAAGTATGGCCTAAAGCAGCATTACAAGTGTCCCATTGCTATGATTTATGATTATGTCTGACAACGTCAATCGTAGATGCTAGAATAAGTACGCAGTAAAAAAAAATATGCCAGCAATAAACCTGTAACTCTAAAATTTCATATGTAGGCCTATGTATCTGGAAGTTCATAAAGCACATTTAGGAATCCCTTAAAAGGAATCCCCTCATGGCCTACCTTAAATTGTGCGACTGTAATAACGGCATTATAGTAATAGGTGGAAGAAGAGAGATCTCTTACGGCTGTCGTAACAGAGGGAAATAGGAAGTGGTTTGGTCACGTACTGAAAGGGGATTACCTCATGAAAACTATCATGGAGGGAAGAATGGACAGGGACGTAACTAGCGTTGGGCTTGGGGCTTAAGCCCCCCCCAAACGAAGCCGAAGCCCCCAAATAAATCAAACCGTCAGGCTCCACTATAGGCTTGGGCTACCGCATTCGCCATGTTCAAAGCTTAAAGTCCCCCCAAACGAAAAGTCCTAGTTACGCCACTGAGAATGGAGAGAAAGAGAAAGAGAGAAAGGCTTAATCGGATGAATGGCATTGAATGCTGCTGAACAGAATGGATGATGGTGGATGGATGCAGTAACCTGAAAGAGGAATCCCAATATCGACAGGAGTGGCGACATTGGATGTTTGAACCTGCCGAGTGGCAGAGAACTTGAAGCAGAAGAAGAGTAAGAAGAAGAAGAAAAAAGAAGACGAAGAGGAAGTCGAGGAGGAGGTGGAGAAGGAGAAGGAGGAACAGGAACAGGAGGGGTAGGAGGAAGACGAGGAGGAGGAAGACGGAGGAGGAGGAAGACGAGGAGGAAGATTAACAGGAACATGAGGAGGGGAGAAAGTTCCGTGCGAGTAGATCATATAATAGAGATAAGGGCCTTTATAATACGGTACTTAATAGACGTACCAATTGCAAATACACTAAATACACACAAAAATTCACTACTGTCTTGCAATCACCTACACGGTTAGGCCCTGCGTGTCAGTTTCAGGTATATCTAAATGTGCAAAATATGGTTAAATACTGGATACAACGATTGTTACTTTGGGTTAAATTTTGTTTCTTGGTCAGTTTGAAAGCATCTGCGTTGATCTGCTGCTCAGACGAAACGTGCTGTGTCTGTTGGGGTTCGAGTAGAAACTGTCGAAGCTCGTGGTACCTGTGTCGCGTGGTGAATTCTGCAGTGATTTGGATAGTCCTTTGGAAGTGGTATTGGCTAGGACGATGAGAGAACCTTCTAGATTGTTCCTGTTATCGATAGAAGACAGTTCAGAAGGACCTTGCCCTGAGTTTCGAAGGATGTCTTTGGCATATGACAGCGGTTGTACCTGAAGAAAGGAGGAAACACCGCGCGGCTGATGAAGCTGGTCGCACGTGGATTGCGTCGCTGGTGTTCCAAGAAGGTCTCGCGCGGTGCAGTTTGAAATCAACCCTCTCGAGCTTAAGTCGGATGAGGAGGGTGAAACCTGATTGGGCGAGTTGGTCGCAAACGGACTATATGCAGCGTTCAGTGGTTTGCAGAATGCCTGAGACTGTTCACCCCTACACGACGGTGAATACCAACTCTTTCCATGTGCGCTGTCCTGCTGAAACGAATCACACAATCGGTCTGAAGATACAGGCATACAAAGACGATGCTGTGACTCCACTGTTGCAACGGGAGCAGCGGAATTGGTCATCGGTGCCTGCAGAGGTTGTCGCTCGAGTGCGTCCATCCAACCGGAGCGGCAGTCCCGCTTCACCGGTGGTGGACCGTTGTGCATGAAGCGCAGCAGCTCAAGACCGAAGTCGTGCTCTGAGGGACTGGGAATGAGGGTGCTGCTCTCGGCTGTCTGCGTCGAAGTGTTCGTCCTTGAAGAAGTGCTCAGTCTCTTGTGGATCCGACGCTTCTTCCGACGACGAAGGGCCATCGAGACCAGGATCAGGCAGAGGATGAAGCTGAGAAGGAGAAGAAGACCGACCATGATGCCGAGGACCGTGTAGAGAACCGTCTTCTCAAAATGATCTGCAAGAAAATCGGTTTTATTATCATGCAACTCCGTTCTCCTGTACAGTCGCCAACAAACAGTAACAGGGCGATTCTTTAGATTGTAAGTTACTTACACAAAAATTCCAATAGCCATGTCGGCATATGTGTTGCGTTCATATATAATGATAAGGTATCCGTTGATTTCTCAGTTAGTTAAGGTGCTTTTTTCTCTTTGTATGCGTATAATGTTTGTGTTTCTTTTACGTATGTGTGATTGTGTGTTTCTTTGTTTTTGTGATGCCCGACTGTGGCGAAATAAAGTTTGTATACATGTATAATACACTGTCCAGCACAAGCTATAGTTCAGACCACGTGTATTTAGAAAGGTAAGGGCGTCAGTAGATACCTTTTCAAAAGGTGGTTCTGAGAGTTGAAGCATTCACCAAAAGGATTAGGCCTAACTCCCACAGGGTATAAATAAGGGGCTAAGAAAGTGAAGTCGTTAACTCGTGGCTGCCCCTCAAGGTTCACGGACTATAATTCCCGTGTAGCATACTCTCTTATTATAAGAAAACAATTTACTTAATAGTTTTACAGTGATGCATGTCTATAGTAGGAAGCCAGAGTTTTGTCTACAGTCTACACTGTTTTGTTCTCTATGCTTTGGCTTTGTATAGTTTTGCATAATATCATGCTGAGTATGTTAGAGAACCTGTCATGAACGATGCAGTCCAAATCCAGTCGGCTATCAATCTCTTGATATCGTTGTCTTTACCTGAAACGATACAACAATGATGTCAGAGGTCGTGACCTCTGCTATCTTTATCTGAACTTCTGAAGCGATACAACAATGAGGGCAATGGTCATCCAGAGGTCATGATACCAAAACCATCAGATAATTCATATTTAAAATTCAGTTCACAAAAGGGGTCGTCCATTAATTATGTCAACAAAATAAAATAGAGGGTTTGGAAAAGTTTGACAGTTGTTGGTAAAGGGGGAGGGGTTCGGTACAATTTGACGTCAACAAAATTAATGTTTTTCGGATGAATCAACACAGACCCTTCAAAATGGTAGCGACAACATTAAGTAATGCTAAAAATGTATAAAGTGCTTAATGTTTAATGCTACTAAAATGCTGGTAATAAACTAAACTCATATATTTTTAAATTCGAGATTGCATTTTTTAGTGTAAAAAATGAAAACATGATTCTACATGTATTGAGCCATTTTTTTGTAGGAGGGGAGGGGTTCTGGGATTGTTGACATAATTTTTAGGGGGTCCGTCAATGTTTGACAGTTGTTGACAAGGGGAGGGGTCAAAAACTGCCTAAAATTTGTTGGCATAGTTAATGGACGACCCCAAATGTGAAAACCAGAGATCAATATATCAAACACTCGCTTCATTTTGAGCATTTGATACCAAATAGAGTGCATTTTGGGCTCTTGTTTACCTCACAAGACCGATCGTCGAATTTGGTATCCGCAAATATTTCCAGTTGGACCAGTTGCACTAAACGGAGAATAAGAGACGTCAATTAGACAAGGAAGTGACAATTAACCGACAGAGATAGCGGTTGATGCCTTATCATTATATACGAACGCAGCACATATGCCGACATGGCTATTGGAATTTTTTGTGTAGGCCTAGATCAAAATTATATCGTATTGAGAGCTCGGTCTAATGATAACTACTCATCAAATGAGAGCAAACTTGTTGGAATTGTATGCCTATGTATAGAAGCAGTTCAATGAAGAGGGTCCAGTTCTTTCTGCGTGACACAGACTGTCTAACTTATGAATCCTGTAAAACACGCAATTCTCTTAGTAACAATCAGGATCAGTAATGCTACAATAGACTCAACAACTTCTAGCGATGCGTCCGAGATCGAACCACACAAACGAGTCGACGCTTTACCACTTGGCTGGCATCTGGAAACGGGTCATATTGCTGATGACGACGCGGTGTGCTGGCTTAGCACGAACTGCAAACGCTAAATAATGGAAATTGGTTACATCAGAAAAACTACACTTAATATAGAAATTAATTTGGTTCAACAGGTACCGACAGCAATTATTGGACTGGTGTAGCCTACCCAGAAGAAGCCAGAAAGAAAACAGGCCCACACCACTACAGAGAGCCACCTAGCGAATCGCAGTGGACGAATTAGTTTACGGATAAAGGACAAGACAGTAGGACCGATTTATTGCATACATGTTGCACACAATACTTAGTAGTATCATCCAGTGGCGGATCCAGAGGGGGGCGATTGGGGCGATCGCCCCCCCTAAGTGTCCAATAATTAATTTTTTTGAGGATTTGATTGCTAGTCTATTTGTGTTGTTTTTAAAATTAATTTTATATAATCTCTGGACACAAACACACAACACCTATATTATTACTCTTTGCATATCCTAAAATATTTTTCCCTCTGATACAACGAATGTATACCGTAGAAAGAGGTTACTTTTTCCCGTGTCACTGATGACTGCATGTGGCCCAAATTGAAAAATTAGTTTTTGTACCTCCTGGCCTTCCGTGGTTATCTCGTGGTTTCGACATCGACGACGACTATTTTTTTTATTCCCATGCATATGCATTCAGCTCCATTTTTAGCATATTTTATTATTCCTCCGTAGGCCTATAGACAACTCCATTTTAAGATAGGCCTACTTTATTCAAACGATACAAAACCTAAGAAACAATCATTTGGATTGGTGAAAATAATTCTCTGCGTTAATGGAAGTTAAATTTATTAAAATTATTCTTTGAGTAGGCCCTATAGGCCTAAGTAGAAGTTGGATTAATAAAAAAAATTCATTGCGTAAATAGAAGTTGGATTGATTACAGTAGGCCTAATCATTAGCCTAAGCTAAAAATCATTTAAATAATTAAATAGCCTACGCTAAAATGAAGTTGACCATAGCCTACATAATAATTAAATATTCATACGCTATTACTCTTTTAATACTGAAAAAACGAGAATGAAAATCAGTCATTCATTCATGAATATCGAATATTTAGATATCGTCCCTTCAAGAAAACTACTCAGAGGTGCTCCCAACTCTCCACG
Source organism: Aporrectodea caliginosa (assembly GCA_020284085.1). Lineage (NCBI taxonomy): Eukaryota > Metazoa > Annelida > Clitellata > Crassiclitellata > Lumbricidae > Aporrectodea > Aporrectodea caliginosa. The sequence goes on from JACEVL010002776.1 coordinate 5,617, forward strand.
GCCAAAAAGAACAACCTTATGCTGAGAAAAGATCATAAGAGAGAAGGTCCTAGGAAAGGGGCGAAGCTTCAGAGGGAGGCCGTTCCAGGTCGAAGAACCCATCACCGAGAAAGCGCGGTTCTGCATAATGGAGGTACGGGCAAAAGGGATAAGTATAAGAGACCCTGCTCAGGTGAGTGGAGGGGTCGAGAGCCCCTAGCACTAAGGATAGGACAGCAGAGCTCACGAAAATAGGCAGGAGCTAGGCCCAACAGGCAGCGCCAGACTATAGGGCAGCTACCTTATACACTAAATTAATCCGCTGCTCAGAGGGGAGCCAGTGGAGAACGTCGTAAATGTAGGCTATCAATTAAGAGACGTGGCCAAATTTGAATATAGGCCTACGGCCGATAAGGCGGGTAGCATAACGCAAGATTCGATCCAAGCAACCCAGTCGACCAGCCGGGAGGCCAGCGTAGAGCGAGCTACAATAATCAAGTTTAGTTGTGACGAAGGCATGGATAAGAGTAGAGGTAGCAGAAGCAGTGAGTGAGCGGGCGACAGTGCGGAGCTAGCGCAATTTGAGCCTCGGTCCAAGGTGAGGCCTAGGTCACGCACAGCAGTAATTAACAGTTATGATACATACAATAGCGTTTTACCGTTTCATGAATTACAATCGGTAAACATGTATTATTTTTGCGAGAATTTGGTTCTTTTCAGTGTAAAATTTGTTGAAATTTCTTCCGAAATGTTTGTAAGCCTAAAAGAATTCTTCTAACGGTACCGGCCAGCATTGCATCAGCTGAGATGAGCTTCTCTTCATTACGTCTACTAAAAGCATGGTTGAGACTTGAGAGACCAAATGGGTCTGGAAAGGTTGACCGGTTTAGCCCTCCTGAACGCGCATCGAGAAATTTAAGTAGATGCGGAGAAAGTGATTGATCACAAAGATTGGAAACAGAAGATTGGAATTTGTTTTGTAACATGTTATAAAGTTGAGAAACTATTAATTTGATAAGTCATTTTAATTATAATTCCTTTGATCTTGGAAACTATTTGAGATTAACCGTTAATAAAAATGAACTGTTAATTCTTCAAACAATTGTCGTAAAGATCCATAATAGTCTACTTAATTAATACTTAGGCTATTACATTTACCTTTGCAGTTGGCATTTATTTGCAAAAATCTTGGTATACAATTGTTTACATTTATATTGCGTTTGATATAATTACTAAATCGCTCATGGGAGCCCACAGAAATCGCCCCCCGTAAAGAAAAAGTCTAGATCCGCCCCTGGTATCATCTGTATACTATCTGATTTTACACACATATTCGCCTCACATAACCACACACACACACACACACACGTAACTCACACAGCATACGACACTAAACGCGGCCATAGCGCGTAACAATGAGACCTGTGATGCTACTGGAATTGGTGACGCTTCTGTTGCCCTGATATGACTTTCCCATGGGAGTTCTTCCACCAAAGTTCCTGAGAGTCAGAGCATCTTCTCCCTGCATGATCCTCTGTTCCTCTTTTCCTACCGCTCTTCCCCTTCCTCTTCCTCCGACTGATTCAAATACTGAGATGTTATTCGGTGGACAACTGGGCAAAGGTTCGTTTGTTTCCGGTTTTCTTCGATTCTTCTTAATCGACTTCGGGTCCACTGAAAACAAAATCACACGGACTAGGCTACTGCAGTAAAAATTAATATTCGGAACAATATATAGCTGAGATATGGGATCATCTGTGATCTGTAATCCCTAATTTAGAAACTCCACTGCGATGCTGCTTATCTGATCACACACACACTATGCGATCAGCCATAACGGTTACCGACTTACCGTACCAAAAGCTTACGGAAATGAATCAAAGAAAGAACAAAAGCTCCAGTCATACAAAGCTGGAAAGCAGAGCATCTGAGACATCCATTCACTCGATTGACGCCTATATCAAGAGTAGCCTACTTGTCGATGGCAGTAAACGACGTCTACACCTTAATAGATAAGATTATTTATATCAATTAGTAACTTCCATCTGTGTCTGATGCACTTGGTATCAACCGATGGTGCACTAAAAGATGTATGTCGATAAGATCAGTCCGCTAAGAAAGAGAGCCAATATGGGTGGATAAGCAATTTGGAAGTGAAGTCTTAAGTTGAGAACATAAGCGAATGCGCAGAACAAACAGATAACGGGACTGACTTCACATACAGTGAGAGAGTTCAGATAAAGTGAGAGAGTTCAGATACAGTGAGAGAGTTCAGATACAGTGAGAGAGTTCAGATAAAGTGAGAGAGTTCAGATACAGTGAGAGAGTTCAGATACAGTGAGAGAGTTCAGATAAAGTGAGAGAGTTCAGATACAGTGAGAGAGTTCAGATACAGTGAGAGAGTTCAGATAAAGTGAGAGAGTTCAGATACAGTGAGAGAGTTCAGATAAAGTGAGAGAGTTCAGATACAGTGAGAGAGTTCAGATACAGTGAGAGAGTTCAGATAAAGTGAGAGAATTCAGATACAGGGACAGATTTCAGATACAGTGAGAGAGTTCAGATAAAGTGAGAGAGTTCAGATACAGTGAGAGAGTTCAGATAAAGTGAGAGAGTTCAGATACAGTGAGAGAGTTCAGATACAGTGAGAGAGTTCAGATAAAGTGAGAGAGTTCAGATACAGTGAGAGAGTTCAGATACAGTGAGAGAGTTCAGATAAAGTGAGAGCGTTCAGATACAGTGAGAGAGTTCAGATACAGTGAGAGAGTTCAGATAAAGTGAGAGAGTTCAGATACAGTGAGAGAGTTCAGATAAAGTGAGAGAGTTCAGATACAGGGAGAGAGTTCAGATACAGTGAGAGAGTTCCGATAAAGTGAGAGAATTCAGATACAGGGACAGATTTCAGATACAGTGAGAGAGTTCAGATAAAGTGAGAGAGTTCAGATAAAGTGAGAGAGTTCAGATACAGTGAGAGAGTTTACAGTGAGAGAGTTCAGATACAGTGAGAGAGAGTTCAGATACAGTGAGAGAGTTCAGATACAGGGACATAGTTCAGACAATGAGAGATATATATATAGTATGGGCATATGGCATAGTTTTGATCATTTCCGGCGTTCCTCTCTCAAAATTGCACCTCAGAAATTATACCCATTTCAGCGTCCTTTATACATTCAAAAATCCTAATCCTAGGAACATTTTTCAAGCATTGTATGTAGTCATCATATTCCTGTTATTCTATTTTATTCTAGTTCTTGTTCTTCTTATTCTCGGTCTTGTTCATGATTTTGCTCGTCTCTTTCAGTTTCTACTTCTTCATTGTCGTCGTAATCATAGCAATCGTCGTTGTTCTCATCATCATCGTCTTTGTAGTAGACGACGTCGTCATTACTCTCATCGCCATAAGTAGCAGCAGCACCACTTCATCATCATCATCATCGTCATCATCGTCATCATCATCATCATCATCATCATCATCATCATCATCATCATCATCATCATCATCATCATCATCATCATCATCATCATCATCATCTCATCGTCATCAGCACCATCATGGTCACAGTCTTTGTTGTTACTAACAAAACCACTATCACAATCAACTCCACATTTTTTACCACAACCACCACCGCCGCCATCAACACTACCATCACCTTCATCATTTTGATGAAGTCCCACAAATAAAAAATTACTATGGACATTGCAATCATCGACAATCAACGGTTCATTATTGGCTCTGAGGCATTGACACCCAAAGTAAAATCAATCAACCGCTCTATTTATATAGCGCACACCAACTGTGATCGATCCTAGACTAAAAACGTGATTCTGTTCCAGATGAATAAACGCCGCTAGTACGGTCACTCCAGCAACGCATCCGTCAGCCTCTGTCGATGCAGCACTTCATATCTAGTGTTACGCTTGACTGAGTTGCAATGCCTACCACAGGAATATTGGATGCGCAGGTGGCCTGATGCGCATCGATTGTTCAGGATCCCAATGGTCAGTTCGTGGTCAGGCGTTGAAAGCAGACATCGCGGTCGACCGTTGCAGAGAATACCAATCGATTGGACCAAACAAACAGACGAACAATCTGTACACAGAACTAACGATTCCAGAAAAACAACCACAGAACAATTCGCCTAAATTACACGATTAAGAATGGAGAACTATAATACAAATATTAAACAATTGAAGACCAAATAAAACAATTTTTCACTTCTGAGCAACACCTTCTTCATCATCGCCATTGTCGTCATCTTCTCCATCTTCTTCTTCGTCATTGTCATCATCTTCTTCACCTTTTTCATCATCATCTGTATCGTTGCCGCTGTCGTTATTAACATCATCATCTCATGAACACAATCGGAATGTTGGCAGTTTGAAGTAGGCCTAGTGCTTTATAAATTTGCAGTTGCAATTGCAACAAACATCTCACTGAACTAATTACATTTTAGGTAGACAATGCAAACAAAAACCGAGTTAAACTACTAAGGAAAAGTACTTGCATCATCAACAGATGGGCTACTCAGAGGGTACTACAGAAATGGTAATGGTAATTTCAAATTTATATAGCGCCACTTCAAGAAAGACTCATCAGAGGCGCTCCAGACCTAACACAATGAAACGACGATCGAACAATGGACTTCAAGTGTTGTGCCCGTCTGCCATACATAGCACATGGTCCTTTCTGGTTCCAGCGCGCATGGTCCAGTGGCAGAAAGGACATAATTATAAGCCAATACACAATATTCTAAATAATACAGACTCCCAAAACTATCATTAAACTACCATTGACAATGATGTCGCCACAATCGATCTATTCAGTATTTCTATAGGATTCACTGTGTTCACAAATTATAGTCCTTGATATTTAAGAATGTGATGTGACAGACTTTCTACGTCAGATATAGACTGTAAGCTCCAGAATTCTATTTGATGTGTTAAAGCTATAGTATACCTTTATAATTATTATTTCGTCTAATGCTGCATTTTATGGGCAATTTTGGGTATGGAGCCACTTGCAAGATTGAAGTGGCAAGGCCAAAAATGGTTCAAGTTCAACTCTGCAGGCCACATTAATATTACGTTAAAATCAGGAATGGATTTCTGGGTATCACAGTTGAAAACCTATTATTGTGTGACGGTTGGTATTGTGTTCTCTCTGACAAAGCCTGACTGCTTAGTTGGCGCAATCGAGATCATGTCCTTACTTGAGAGGACTGCAGCAGCGGCAGTCAGTGGCGAGGTACAGAGGCTGAGGTTGGAGCCATCGCTTGGGATGCGGTGGCTGAACATTGCTGCTGCAACAGAGATCTTGCGAGGTCGACGACAAGTCAGTTCCAGCGGAAAACCATCGCATCTCAGAGGACTTCTCTGTGAACCATCTGATGCAGCGCCAGAAGAACAAGTAAACGGTTAAGTGGAAAGAATTGGTACTCATCACAGACTCCAGCATTAGTCTTTTAGCTCGCAATGACCAAAAGGTTTTGAAAGTGACGAAGATCATAGCTAAGTTGATCATTATCATCATCGTCGTCGTCGTCATCATCATCGTAAGTCATCGTCATCATCATCATCATCATCATCATCATCATCATCATCATCATCATCATCATCATCATCATCATCATCATCATAATTATCATTATCATCACATAGACAAAGATGATGACAATCGTCACAATGATGATTGCAATGATGAAGACCGTGATGACGACGACGAAAATAATAATGACGACGATGACTGTGATAATGATTATGATGATGACGTTGATGATGATAATGATGATGATGATATCGACGAAGATGACGACGGCGGCGATGATAATGATGATGTATGTGATGATAATGATGATGATGATGACGAAGTTGTTGTTGATGATGATGATGACGAAGTTTTTGTTGATGCTGCTGATGATGATGATGATGATGATGATGATGATGATGATGATGATGATGCTGATGATGATGATGATGATGATGATGATGATGATGATGATGATGATGATGATGATGATGGCAATGGTTGTGTGTGACGTTGACGATGATCATGATGATCTTGATCAAACGACTATACAGTTGTATCCAGCGTATACGTTGAATTGATTCTTGGAGCTTGGAAAGCAGATGAATGTTAGGACGGATAAAAAGAAATCACAGTCAAAGACCGATTGATCTGAATTGGTGAATTTTGTACGAATTCCGAAACAACGGAACGTTTGTCCTTACTTGGCACAAGGCGACATCGATGAGTAGATTCGAGAAGAATCGATCGAATACCATCGCATGTGTCTGACTGGTTCACTGCATCCAACGCTGATGCATGCAGTGGACAAACGCAGTCCACTAAAAACGCACCCATGAGCTGTCGATACAAAATCGCATCCAGGACTTTTTAATAATCGTTTTATAAGGATTGCAATAAAAGGTCCTAGGTCCTAATTACTGGATGAAAATGATTTAAGACGTTTATAGCATGTCACAATCCGAAATAATTCACATGTAGACTTAAATACATGTATGTTACAGTTTTGAAGACTTTCAGCTGAAAATAGCTTTAAGATGAAAATAACTTTTGAAAACAACGCGATTGTTATCCCATTACACCACTAAAATGTCATACATTGTAAAACGGACAGCACATTATTATTTCCTTGACGTTGGTAATCAATATTACTGCATCCATAAGCAATACATCTTAGTGAACAGATCTTTTGCATATCGAGTGGTGTGATGGAATTACGTCTGATTAAGTCTTGGTTTTGGTAAGTCATCGGTTGATGCTACGTGCAGTAGACACCGGCGCAATAGAAGCTCGTAATTAGTATAAAACAATATGAAATGGACCCACAACAATCAATGCATTGACCGCACAAATCACAGAGTTAATGCCTCGTCCAACTTCCGGTCAGAAGTCCCTCCCCTGCAGCCAAATGCTCAGCATTTACGTCAATCGGACACTGATAGAGGCGGACAAAGACACGGACAGTCAGTGAGAGGCAGATACAGGCAGAGGGACATACAGAGACAGAACGAAAGACAGACTGGTGAAGGAGAAGAAGGAGGGCCGCAGTCCGCCGCACAAAACGAGACTAAAGCAGACAGCGAAACACATACGTCCAAGCAAACAAAGACAGGGAGAGACAGGTTTTTATGTATCTGGAGATTGATATAGCGCCTTAATAAACCTCTCAAAGGCGTACAGAAGCTCAACCGATGTAGAGATAGAGATACATTAAGAGAGACACGGGCAGCGGCAATGGTATGTAGAAAAGGTATGCAAGGATAGGCTACACATGCAGTTACAAGGGCACATGTAGAGGCATGAAGCATACAGAGGCATACGCGGAGGCAAAGTTAAAATAAGAGGTGCTATATAAATTCTCAGAATGAATGAAAAATACAAATGCGATTTGAACTAGCACACATTTTTTTCTGGAAATGGTCAACCGATTTAGTCTTCATGTGGTGCTTTAGAAATGTGAAGATTAGGCTACGATTAGCCTACGAGATCTACTCTGAGACCGAGAAACCTTCTAATGTGCTTCAGAAATAAGTAAGTAAGCAAGATATATTAAAATTAAATTCTGGTATTATTATTATTATTATTATTATTATTATTATTATTATTATTATTATTATTATTATTATTATTATTATTATTATTATTATTATTATTATTATTATTATTATTATTATTATTGTTATTGTTATTGTTATTGTTGTTATTGTTATTGTTGTTGTTGTTGTTGTTGTTGTTGTTGTTGTTGAAAGTCATCTCAGCAGATCTCAGAGAGCGTTGGCAATGTTCCGGAGAGGCAGATGGCATTCCCCCATTGCAGAGCTACTGAGATACGCTGGAACAAGTACGATGTCTCCAGTGGATCGTGCGTTGCGGCCGCTATCCGGCTATCCTTCCCAACTCTAATATGAATTGCAGACCTTCGCTGCTCCAAGCGCCGCCGGTTTCCATGGCGACAGCTACAAAGTCATGGCTGGTATTAATTGTAGAGTATTTCACCCTCTTTGAAACAGTGGCGCGTTCGGCTGCTTCGCCAGCTCCGATTGATGTGTAAGGAAGATGAGACGTGGCGTAGGTGTCGGACACTGTCACATCCCATGCCAGGCATCGTCCACGAGACCAAGGGATCAGCGTAACACCGTCTGGCCGCTTCCCATCTTCTCTTGAGAGGCCGAGAGGTTCTTTCTGAGCAGGTATTTTAGCTCTGCCAAGGGCTCTCCAGAGGACGTCGTTTAGCATACTGTGCCGCTGCTGTTTACCGCCTCCTCCTCTACAAACCAGTCCGTGAAGTCCTCTTGCGTCGACTTTTCCCCGGCAGTGGTGGCATAAATGCGGCTCACAGAGTATCGTGCCTAGCCTCATCCCGACTGCGATCCGTACCTCCTCGTCTGAGATGTTGTCCTATTGAAGGCGCAGGCCCAGAGCAGTCACAGGTGGAGCTAGCATCCAGTCACCAGAGTGAGGTGCTCGAGAAGCTAGTAGTCGGGTACGATCACGTGGAGCACTAGTGGACTCGAGTAGGCCCTTCCACGCCTTGTCTGTAAATAGGAAATCCCACTCTTTTTGGCGATAAGTTGCTGCTCCTTTGGGTGGTTCTGCACCTGTCATGGTCATCCAAGCGGTGAGTGCTGAATTCGCCAGTTCGTACGGTATTTCAGCCGACTCTGTCGGTAAGATGCATGCCTGAAGTTCGTTTGTGCTTGCAGCAGAAGCCAGAAAGGCGGAAAGTGCCAGCGTAGATGCACAACGAACACCCAGACCACCATCTCTCACCGGCAGAGAAGCCTGGAGCCAACGGTCTTCATCAAGGTCTACATTTAAGATGGTTGAAAGACCTTCTCTCAATAAGTGGTCGAATCTGGCCAAACCCGGGCAATCAGTACAGACAGCTGTGCGCATACTGTATAACAGCTTCGGCACACTTAAACTGCTTCTAAGTAGGACCAAAGCGTCATGTGTGTTAAGTAATTATTAATTATTAATTATTAATTATTAATTATTAATTATTATTATTAAGTTATTATTATTATTATTATTATTATTATTATTATTATTATTATTATTATTATTATTATTATTATTATTATTATTATTGTTGTTGTTGTTGTTGTTGTTGTTGTTGTTGTTGTTGTTGTTGTTGTTGTTATTATTATTATTATTATTATTATTATTATTATTATTATTAGACTGTTATTTATAGCGCGCCTAAAAAATTGGAATCTTGCACAAAAGCGCGTAACAGAAAAATCAATCATAGTAGGCCTATAATATCCAGATGTTGTCCGGCGATACCTATTGAAGCCCAAATCCGGTTGCAAAAGCTAGTTACGGTTAGGACGAGAGAGATTGGAAAGAGGAAGAGTGGATGAATCATGGTAAGAATTCGTGAAGAGGTACGACTTAACTTTGGATTGGAGAGTCTGAGGGTCGGGTGGAAATCCTGAGTAGGTGGAAAGCCACAGGGTGAGTGCAAAAGACTGAGGGGAGAACGGAAAGTCTAAGGAGTTATTGGAAAGCCTAAGGAGTGAGTAGAAAGCCTGAGGAGTGAGTGGAAAGCCTGAGGAGTGAGTGGAAAGCCTGAGGAGTGAGTGGAAAGCCTGAGGAGTGAGTGGAAAACCTGAGGGGAAATCATTAGGAGTGAGTGGAAAACCTGAGGGGCGGTAGGGCTTTACTGCTAAACGAATCATATACCGTAAGTTTAACAAAATACTCGACCAGTAAATATTAATTTTAAGTAACTGCTAATACGACCAACTGTAATTTAATTTAAAAAATCACCAACCGGTATTAAGAGGAGACGATTCAAAGTGACGATTGGTCGCATATTCCCGCTATCCATGGCATCATTCCTACCCTGGCCAGACGAAACAATCGCCAACATCGTAGACTAAGCCAGAGGTCTAAGTGCCTAAAGGCCTAGACTACCGAGATATAACCAAGTCCAAGCTTCATCCCATGTAGGCTACATGTCCTCTAGCTGAACTGAAGAGGACTGAAGAAGAACAACGTTGATTTCTCAGCGAAGGCTTTGTCGGACATAGCTTCCAATGTCCAGTTTCTTGTCCATTGGCAGTGAATTCTCGCCTGTTCGAAGCGATTGTAAACATTCCAACAATTGTGCAATTGTTCCCTTGCTGCAGTCAATGAACACTGTTTCATTTTATTGTCGCGCGGGTCATGTTTAGTGACCCTGTGTAGCAGTGTGATGTCGACTCTCACTCCATCACGAACTGTCGTTATCACGCATGGAATTCGTTCAGTTCATTCAGTCAATATTATTTATACAGCGCTCCTCACAATGATGAAACAGACGGCGTATACAGGCGCACTGATCGCTAATGCATCGAAATTTCAGTAATGTAAATGCTCGCGTTTTTATATAGCGACCGTATATGGCCTATATATATATGGCCTCGACGCTGCTCATTTTTCAATGAATTGATCGGGTGAGATCCTTCACCACCGCTGACCGTTTGAATGGACGCCACAACTCCGCCACTGCTCGTAGGCCTACTCTGGCAGTGCCAGCCCCAAGCCTGGATGAAGGAGGGCGACGCTAATGATCTCTGTTATTACACAGTGTCGCTAAACTGAAACTATTACAATGGACGCCATGCCACTTAGGTCCCCCAGAGATCCTGAGTGGCCGAGTTAAATCAGCCCGCTCTCCACGCCGAAGCGAACCGCGATCCGGGTTCGATTCCCGGTTTCCCGATTCTCGGTTTATCAGAGATTAATTTCTCGGATCTTTTCTGCGGGTGGCTCGGTCGCAATATAAACGTGGAGTACGAGGTTGTACTCTGCCTCCGACACTAATCATCTTCGATATGAAAAAGTGTCGTTAAGCCCAAGTAGCCTACACTTAGGTCCCCGTGCAAAACTTACCTCTCTCAAATTGCTTATCTACTACATGTATATTATAGCCTTATAGGGCTGATCTTCTGGATATTGACCTGATTACGGCTTGGTTTTAATGTGCCATCGGTTGATGCCTTGTGCATTAGATAATGACGCAACTAGTATTATTGTTGTTGTTGTTGACTGCAAGCTGGTCCTGAGGTATTTTAGGGACCAGAAAATCCATAAAAAGTTTTAAGTAGTTATCGCCCCTGAAAAGCTCTTGGCACCAAGCATTTCACAAATTTATTGCCGTCAGTGAATTTAAGTCACATTCTCTCATGTTAGAGCAGATACTTGGTTTGAGATTTCTGCTCCACCTGCACCTCTTACCATCTCAGCTATAATGAGTACACTGACCGCACACTGCCGGTGGGAAGATGAGACAGAGAATGAGGACTGCCCATCAATCCTCATATGCCGAGACTAAAAAATAAAGTCACTAACCTTCATGGCTGCCTCACGGCTAGCTTAAGGGACTGCTCTTCGTCGGGAAAACAGAGCAGACTACTACACTGTACACTTGTTCTCTTACGACATCATCACACCGCAAACAACCTAGCATTAACTGATCTACCGTCACTTCTTTTCTGCATTAAATTCAAAACACAGTCAACACGACGTCATACATCTTGACCAAAACATAAACCACATAACACAAGTCCATGCATAACAATTTCATTTCCTGCATCAAAAACAATTCGAAAGCAGTTTGCAAAAACTTACTGGTTCTAAAACAAAAATACTGATAGGCCTACTGATCAACTACTGTGTTTTGCAAATGCTTACAGCTCAGCAAACTCCATCAAAGTGGAAAACAAACTAAGTCAAGAAACAAAAAGCTGAGAACTAAACAAGGAGAATGATGGCAATGATGATCATGAAATCATGCAGCACCTTTGCTACAAAGAGCAATATAAAAAATCAGGCTATGGAAAACCAGAAATTCAATCATAAGGCAACAGAAATATATCAATATAAATTAACTGAGTTGAAATGCAATGAATTACTACTTTACACAAGCGACATTATATCGTCAACTTACTTGTGCCGTCAATGAGAAGTTACCGTAATATCACAACAGAGTCAGAAGAAATATCAAGGAAATATTAAAAAAATACAAATATCAAAAGTCCACAGATGTT
>JACEVL010002777.1:0-16827 GCA_020284085.1 Aporrectodea caliginosa
CGGTCTATGTTGTCATTTAATAAAAATGATAGCTTATGCATGGCTACATCGTCCGTCCTTCTGGCTCTTTGCCATTGGGTACTTGCATATCCCGGCAAGGACTCGGTCATACACCATACACTTCATGCACTGGAGGACTACAGAATCCGCTTTTCTTGCAGTTCATAATAACATCTTTCGTACTATGGATAAGAGTAAGGTGACAGCACTTTATCTCTTGACTTATCTGCTGCTTTTTATGGTTTTTTGCATTGGCAGCAACTTTGTTTTGGCGTTTAATTGGTTTTCAACATATCTACGTCTGTGGACTTAGTCATAAACTTAAATGGCATGTTCTTCCAAAGCTCTTCTGATGCATAGTGCCCCTAAGGGTAGAGCGCTTTGCTCTTTTTTTTAATTTATACCTCACCAGTGACACCACTTGGTACATAACTTGGCACTCATTCAATAGGGTATTATTTTTAAGATGATACTTCAATTTAAATTTCTTTTCACAGTTTATCTTGTAATTGTGTCGGTATAGCTATTGGATGGTGGTCAAAAGTCCCTACTAAATATCATTAAAACTGGGGTTGAAAAGTTTGAACGGTGTAAAATGTAAATGTTTCATACTTAGACTCACTAGACTCACTCACTTCTGCTCATAATCTGGGTGTCATTATAAGTATACTATGACCCTTATCAATTACGTCATAGTATTTATAATTGTCACACATGCATGTTCCTGCCTTGCACAGAATTAGATGTCATAATTATACCTGTGGGTTATTTTAAATCGCTTCTTACAGAAGCTCCAAAGGATTCTCTTTGCCTAGAGTCATAACAAATATGATATGAACATATAACCTCTGTACAAACTCACTGCATTGTCTTCCTGTTCAGCAGAGCATTTCTGTCAACTTGGGTCTCATGGCCTAATAAAACACTGAACTCTGGACAAACACATGATCATTTAAAATCAGGCCATGATCTTATAACTATTGCATAACAGCATCACATTACTATTCTTGGTCAAGTCTAAAGCTATAGCAGTGGTAGGCGAATGAGCATTTTTAGTTGCTGGGCTTAAATTTCTTATGTGCTTCACTTTGTGTGCTGGCAAACTCACTTACAAAATTGGTAGATATTGACTTTCTTTACCTATAGAGGTGTAGAAGAGGTGCATATGTCTGATATAATTTTCCTTCTCATAATTTTATAGTCACAAAGGACAGGCAAAAAAAGCATTAGACAGATCTGAGATCACATGTTGCCTAAAATAATTTGATTTTATATCAAATGACTGAAATTTACCATTGCATTGAGTAAATTGGGGGGGCCCGTGGCACTTTGAATAACATCTGACCAAGAGACCGAGAGGTACCGAGTTCGAGCCCCCGTTGGGCGGATATGCTTTGTAGGCTGCTATTAGCGCCGTTGTATTGCAAGCTGTCTGTTCTGTTAGTAGTTAAGATTTAAATTGCATAACATGTAAATGTACAGTGCAGTGCGTTTGTCAGGCACTTAATAAAGAAAAGATTATTATTATTATTAAATGAAGCTCTCATTAAGTTGATTCTAGATCTTTGGGAAAATTACATGCTGAGATATGGTCATGCATATTTTACAATTCATCAGATGATTCCAACACATTTATGTTATGCACATATCCAATGAAAAGCAAAAGCCAATGGTAACAAATGATAGGCGTGTTTAAGCAATTCTCTGGTCATAATTTTTAAAAATCTTTCTGTTTAAACTAATAATTAATTATATACTAAGAAATAAAAATATGCAAAAACTGAAAATAAACTTCTTTGTAATTCAAAAACAAGCAGTTTTTCATTTGGAATTATGCTAACATTCAACCTTCACATCATTAAATAAAAATTGCAAAGTCAATTATATTAAAATAATATATATTATCTATTCATGCATTTCCTGTCAAACAATCTCTCTGTATGAAATAAACTGAGCATATATTATGATTGCTGTTCAAGTCAGTAAATAAATCGCAATTATCTGCTGACCAAGACGATTTCTTAGTAATGAAGAAATAAAATATGCAGAAACACAGGTTTTTACTGTAAAAGTAATGGCAAAGCATTATAAGACTGCTTAATTGTTATAATTAAATAAGCTAAAATACACATTTACCAATAATTAAATACACTAAAATACAAGATATGTTCAATGCAAGGTAAACCTGTATTTTAGTGTATTATATTATTGGTTATTGCATGGGTTTCAGCGTTTTTTCGAATACAAGTTGGACTGCCGAAAAGAATTCTTGCTAAAATAGAAGTGAAATTGATGAAAATAATTTTTGCATAAATGGAAGTTGTCCTGTTGAAAAAATCTTGTTGAAATAGAAACTGGATTGATGAATAATAATTCTTAATTAAAAAGAATTCATATTGATGAAAAGTAATTCCTGTGTAAATGGAAGCTGGATCGATAAAAAGAATTCTTACCTAAATCGAAGCGGGATTGACGAAAACTATTCTTTCCAAAGTAGAAGTTGCATTGATGAAAAATAACAATGCTACACTGGGCGAATAATTTACGACGCAAACTACACGTTTACCATTACTAGGTTCGCTTCTATTTAAGGAAAAATTATTTAGCAAGAATTCGTTTCGGTAAACGTGTAGTTTAGCGGGTAAAGTCGTAGTTTACGTTGCTAAATTATTTGATATTGTCACTTTAACATGGAAGCTGGATTGATGAAAAAAATAGTTTCCCTAAATGGAAGTGGGATTGATGAAAACATTTCTGTGTTCAAAATTTAAGTTGGATTGATCTATAAAAAAAAATTCCGTAAATAGAAGCTGGATGGATGAAATTAAGTTTTCGATTCAATAGAAGCTGAATTGATGAAAATAATTGTTTCCGTAATTAGAAGCTGGATCCATGAGAATATATCGACTGTATAGAGGACAAACGTTATATGTCCAACTTTTTCCAAAATCAATGTTTATAGCTATTCTAGTAGGCAATAGCATAAGGCTTCAGAGCATATTTGTTATATGTCCTGGTAAAGACATTTTCTTGAAATATTATACAAGTCAAAAATGTGATATGTCCATTTTTGAAAAATCCACAGAGCACAAAATGTTGTATGTCCTCATAGTATAGAGTGTTCTATATTACACTGTAGTATGTGGACATACAACATTTGTGCTCGGAGAAATTCGGCCAATCAGATATTATTGACGTTGTTAGGATCCCATGGCTTAACCAGTCCGGGGATGGGCAAGGGATACGCTTGGGTGGTTTCCTTAGCTGAGGGGAGACCTCTAGCGGGAAATTCTTGTATATAAGGAGGTAGAGTAAGGGGCGTCTTGGAAGTCTCAGACGATACGATACGGCCTTGGTGCAGTTCGTCTTGTTTGAGATCTTCCGGGCGCATGTTAGTCAAGTTCGTTTTCGTGGCAATTTCCACTTTTCTTGGTTACTCAAGGTTGCTTGAGTTTGTTACGATCGTCAGCCTGTTGCTGCGTTGAAGACTTGGTTTCGTCGGCGGTCTTGCTACAAGAGAGCGAACCGTTTTCCACCGTTGTCTACGGTTGGTAATGTATCGTTTTAATTTGTCTTTTTTGTGAGAATTAAACCTTTGAAAATAGACAACGAGTTTCAGCTTTATTATTGCTGGAGGGAACCTGCAACAACGTGAATTCTAGCAAGATGGCATCAAGCCAGTCGGCGCGTTTTGACTCCATGAATCCTTTTGATCAAATCAAATCCAGTTTTGCTATTTGTTTTTATTCTGGGAATGCTTTAGATAAAATGAAATCCAGTTTTGCTATCTGTCTCGATTCTGTAATCCCTTTAGATAAAATCAAATCCAGTTTTGCTATATGTTTTGATTCCATGAATCCTTTAGATAAAATCAAACCCTGTTTTGCTATCTGTTTTGATTCTGTAATCCCTTTAGATAAAATCAAATCCAGTTTTGCTATTTGTTTTGATTCCGTGAATCCTTTAGATAAAATCAAATCCTGTTTTGCTATCTGTTTTGATTCTGTAATCCCTTTAGATAAAATCAAATCCAGTTTTGCTATTTGTTTTGATTCTGTGAATCCTTTAGATAAAATCAAATCCTGTTTTGCTATCTGTTTTGATTCTGTAATCCCTTTAGATAAAATCAAATCCAGTTTTGCTATCTGATCTGATTCTGTAATCCCTTTATATAAAATTAAGTCCAGTTTTGCTATGTGTTTTGATTCTGTAATCCCTTTGGATAAAATCAAATCCAGTTTTGCTATCTGTTTTGATTCTGTAATCCCTTTAGATAAAATCAAATCCAGTTTTGCTATTTGTTTTGATTCCGTGAATCCTTTAGATAAAATCAAATCCAGTTTTGCTATCTGTTTTGATTCTGTAATCCCTTTAGATAAAATCAAATCCAGTTTTGCTATTTGTTTTGATTCCGTGAATCCTTTAGATAAAATCAAATCCTGTTTTGCTATCTGTTTTGATTCTGTAATCCCTTTAGATAAAATCAAATCCAGTTTTGCTATCTGATCTGATTCTGTAATCCCTTTATATAAAATTAAGTCCAGTTTTGCTATGTGTTTTGATTCTGTAATCCCTTTGGATAAAATCAAATCCAGTTTTGCTATCTGTTTTGATTCTGTAATCCCTTTAGATAAAATCAAATACAGTTTTCCGAACGCTATTCTTTTATAATGAATGCATACAATAGCCACATTTCTATTAACCCAAAACAATAATTATGCTTGATCTAAACATAAGTTGAGCACAAAACTTATGTTTAAATGTTTACTTGTTCAATTTTATTCCAACTTACTTAAATACAGTTTTGCTGAACACTATCGTGCCCTGTCAGGCACCAAAAAAGCACAGTAACCATACTTGGTAATAATCAATTGAATATGATATGTCCATGTTGTAAAGATTTTAGTGGAGCACAAATGTTATATGTCCATTTTCTGACACCCCGCCGTGAAAAACTTCTTTTGTTTCATTTTATTCTCAGGTCAAATAATGCCAGTTCTCTGTTTAAAGAAGTATTCAATGACATAAAGAAAGTATGGTAATGTAGCCATGTTATATTTTTCATAAGTATTTGAAATTAAAAATTAAGTTTTCTCGAAATTCTGAAATTTGGACACATAACGTTTATCCTCTATACAGTCGATATCTTTGCTTAAATAAAAGTTCCATTGCTGAAAAATATTTCTTTCGTCAAAAAAGAAGTTGGATTGATAAAAGTAATTTTTTCCAATTAAATGGAAGTTGGATTTGATAGTTAACATGCACATAGGTAGACTGCTTACTTACCAACGTCAAGTACGGCATTGAAGACATTAGAATAATTTAGCAACGTAAACTACGACTTCACCGGAATGACTTACCCATCGACCAATATAAGTTGTTAGACTTAGCTCCCATCGTCTACGGCGGAATGAAACATTAAGTTCAAACCATAATATTAGCAGCTTTCTCACAGACCTAGCTGTTGTTAATTAGATGTGTTTGTCTACTTAATTATATGCAAAGAGTGGTAAAGTCGTAGTTTACGTTGCTAAATTATTCTAATGTCTTCAATACCGTGCTTGACGTTGGTAAGTAAGCAGTCTACCTGCGTGCATGTTAACTATCATCAATCCAGCTTCCATTTCATAAAGAAATTTTTTCATCAATCCAACTTCTATTTAATTTGAAAAAATTACTTTTATCAATCCAACTTCTATTTCATGAAAGAAATATTTTTCATCAATGGAACTTTTCTTTAAGCAAAGATATATTCTCATGGATCCAGCTTCTAATTACGGTAAAATTATTTTCATCAATCCAGCTTCTACTGAATCGAAAACTTAATTTCATCCATCCAGCTTCTATTTACGGTAAAAATTATTTCGATCAATCCAACTTCAATTTTGAACACAGGAATGTTTTCATCAATCCCACTTCCATTTCCTTCATAAATCCAGCTTCCATTTCAAGGTGACAATATCACATAATTTAGCAACGTAAACTACGACTTTACCCAAAGAGTTTTAAAAAATCTAACCAAGTTTGGCGTTAAAGTTGAATTTCTCCAGATAATTATAGATCCCACTGTCATCCACAGAAAATGGCGATTCATAAAAATGTTTCACTACGGTCGTGACAATCTAGCTAGAGTTTTTGAAAGTATTATCCTGTCATCTAGCGACTACATTATAACGTGCTACATCAACAACAATTTTGGCGTCTGTAATGCATAGGCCTATTATTTGCAGTCGCATTTCTAAAATTGATATTTTTACATTTAAATAATACTACGAGGAACGAAGTTAAGAGACTAATAGAGACCTGGTTTATTATCGTATCTAAAGATTAATTTTATATAGCGCCTCTCTCATAATAACTATTCAGAAGCGGTCTCATCACGAAAACCCCGGGGAAAAGAAACGTCTTTAAGGAACGAAACCCCAAAGAGGAAAAACCAGTCATAAGTTTAGCCCTTAGTGAGGGTGGAAGGTCATTCCAAGTGGAGGGACCAACCACAGCAAATGCCCGGTGTTGAGCCAAGGCAGTCTTAATCCTAGGAACAAAAAGATCAGGCCAATCAGCAGAGCGCAAGGATCGAGATGAGGTC
The DNA here is from genome assembly GCA_020284085.1 of Aporrectodea caliginosa. NCBI lineage: Eukaryota > Metazoa > Annelida > Clitellata > Crassiclitellata > Lumbricidae > Aporrectodea > Aporrectodea caliginosa. The sequence continues at coordinate 6,590 of JACEVL010002777.1, forward strand.
GCAGATAACGGCTTTCGCATAGGCCTATTATAGTCAGAAAGATACGTTGGGGCACTGCTCAGCTGCGCCTTGGAGACTAGAAAAAGGATCTTATAATGGATGCGCGCAGTGGTAGGAAGCCAATGCAAGACATCAAGCATAATAAATATGATTGTATAGAGATATGCGCAAAGCGATGGAGTCGCGCTATGAGCCTAGGCCTATAATAGTTGAAGCATTTAAGACCGATTGAAGGGGGAAAGACGCTGCTTCGGGAGGCCCATAAGAAGTGAGTTGCAGTAGTCTAGTGCGGAACAGATACACGGCGTGTACTATGGTCAGTATGGTGGTCAAGACAGTAAGGCATTATGCAAGTACGCTCATTATCAAACAGTGATAACATAATGTGTAATCTGCACATGGTAATACAATAGAACTTGTATTTATGACGGTCCTTAATAAAACAGAGTCTTGCTCAAAGGACGAATTACACTGTAGTCACTAATCATAGTACTTAGAGAAGAGATAAATGTTAAGTTTAGATTTTAAAATATTACTTGAGGATGATCTTGGGATTGGTTCTGGTAAAGAGTTCTATTCAGCTGGACCAGCTACTTCAAACATTCTGTTTCAAATTGTAGATTTGTTCTTCTGATTACTCTTTTTGAAGCTGAACGTAGTCCACTTCTTGACTGAAGAGCAGCACATGGTCATGGTGTGACTAAAGATGATAAGTAAGAAGGAGCAGAACTTGATATTACCTAAGCTTGAACATGATCAAAAGACAGATCTTAAAGGATATCCCAACCTGAATGTGTAACCAGTATAATTGCTGAAGGGAGCCGGTGATGTGATCTCTAGGACCAAGGATTTTGACTAGACGAGCTGCAGTGTGGATAACAGAGGTAAGCGGTGAAAGGGTGGATTTGGGCAGACCATAGAGTATTGAGTTACAGTAGTCAATCCTGGATATTATAAGTGAATAGACTATAAGATATGAAGGCAATGCTCATCTAGGCAGCGCTTGATTTGGCATATTCGTCGGAGATGGAAAAAACTTCAGTGATAGAGAGAATAATGATTAGACATAGAAAGTTTACTATAAAGAAAAACTCCAAGATCACGAACTACATTGGAACTACAAGAAAGGAGCCCTGGGGACACCAAAGATCAAGATAGAGCAGGTTTCATCTAGTTGAAGGGAGCGAGTTTTCAAGTCAAGATGTGATCGGGGTCGACGGTCAAACCATAGGCTAATCAATTTCGTTTTATTTGTATTTAGCTTCAGGCGCATAGATCGACGCACACCAAGACTGTAGGCTATCTGATAGAAGCAAGCAATGCGTCTGGCTTTTGAGTTATCAATGTTAGTGGTCGAAAGTTTTATATATAATTGGGTGTCATCAGCGTAAAGTAATATGGATAGAAATACCACAGCAATGTGCAATTTTGGCGATGTTAGATGTTTATCGGATGAAAGCAGGGGCCCGGGGGGGGGCAACAACGGAGCCCTGGGGGCCACCAAAGATCAAATTAATTAGCAATTTTAGAACATTTACCACCAGAAAAGGCGTTGTGAGTCCTGGAAGTGAGAAAAGAAGGCGATACTTAAATATGCGCTTGGAACAAGCTTACACGTGTGGCTTCGTGGGATTAATTGATCATGCTACGACGAAAAAAACTGGATAGATCATGGAAGAATTTCTTAAATAGGCCTAAAGTTAATGAGGCTTACATTTGGAGTGAAACCAGTGGTTAAATTCAGCCGGGTCTCGCCGGGTCTGAGATCCGGCACCTAGGAATTCAGACCCGCCACCTCTGACTTGAGACCCCCACCTGCATTGTCGGACCCGCCACCCGAATTATCAGACCCGGCACCCAAAATCAGATTAACCTATTCGTCAACCTCACGGTGCGATTCAATCAATATTCACTAGCATCATAGAAAACTACTTGGCGTATATCAATCAATCAATCAATCAAGTTGTTTTATTGCAACCAAAACAAAACATTACAATTATGCCAGAGAATGTACATTAACAGAAATGCATTGGCGACAAAGGGAGGCCCAAAAGGGATGGAGATCCCGCTAAGGAGGGTAACCCAGTGTTTACTTAAGCAGCCCACCCGCTCTCTCTCTCTCTCTCTCTCTGTGCAACTCTCTCTCTCCTCTCCTCGCACCTCCTCTCCTCTTCTCTCCTCTCCTCTTCTCTCCTCTCTAGAGGAGAGAGACAGACAGAGAGACATGTCTATCATCTATGGAAACATTAATATTAACATTAAAAGTATCATTAGCGCGCGAGAGAGTATAAGAGACAGAGACAGACAGAGACAGAGTACCGTAAGACTGTAAGAGACAGACAGTCTCTGCCTCTTTACACTCTCTCTCTCTCTCTCTCTCTCTCTCTCTCTCTCTCTCTCTCTCTCTCTCTCTCTCTCTCTCTCTCTCTCTCTCTCTCTCTCTCTCTCTCTCTCTCTCTCTCTCTCTCTCTCTCTCTCTCTCTCTCTCTCTCTCTCTCTCTTTCTATCTATCTCTCACACACTGTCTCTGTCTGTCTGTCAAAACCAAAAAGTCTGTTTGTCTGTCTGCCTGGCTCTCGAGTTCAAATTAATGTTTTATAATCCCTTCCCGAGGTATACCGTGCTTCCCGCTCAGTGTAGGCCTACAAGAATGCCACAGTAGTTTGTAACGACTAGTTTGCTGAAGACTTAGCTGGAATCGGTGTGGAAATCTGAACTAGGCTAGCAAGTCTTTTTTATTAGTAATCTAGGCTAGTTATAGCGCTTGTAGCAAAATGTCGAAAAGAAAGTTTGCTTTCAGCCATCAGAAGTGGCACAACGAAAGATGAATGATTTCTTTTCACACAAAAGTTCCTGCAAGAGGTCAGATTTGTTTTACTATTAGGGATTTGGCAAGGTAACTGAGATAGTTTGACAGTCTACCGAATCGCCGAAACCCAATTCTGTGATGAACTTATTATTAGTTAGATGAATTAGAGGCCCGGAAACATATATGGCGCCAAAGGTGCCGACGCTCACACAAATTTTGGCTTTGTGGCGTCGAGGCGGGAGCATTCTTACACTACATTTTATGGTAAAATTAAATTAATTAATACAATAACAAGCATAATTTGCGCGCTATATTTAAACAGTGATTCATCATCATCATCAGTTCCTGACGCCAGCCATTGCGCGACGAGGGTAACGCATAAATGAACGCCATTCTTCGTATAGGCCTACAAGCAGCAATACATGGATATGGACACAAGGACATCATCTACATGATTGTGTGAACACTCATTATAACAAAAGCTGGAATTGAATTTGTTTGTACATGTGTAAGATGTCTTTGTGTAAGACCGTATTCTAAATCGTGTTTATAACTTTATATTAAGTGATTACAGCATTTACAGGCACATAGTGATTACACGTATATATAGTATAGGACTAAAGGCCCCTATTGCCTTTGAGAACCAGAGCCACAGAAATGATGCACTTAATTTGTGTATAATGTTACTGGCCTATCTTTGTTCAAATCAGTTGAACCGTTGCGGAGTCGATCTCTATCTCCGTCTCCATCTCTCTCTCTCTGTCTCTCTGTCTGTCTGTCTCTCTCTCTGTCTCTGCTTTGGTCAATTTTTATTTGCTGAGCTCTTCAATGTGAAAGTAGGCTATTCTGCATATTCATTTTGGTATTTGTTGTTAAGTGTTTTGCATGTTATTGCATTGACATGTTGATCAAACCCTAGTCCTATGTAATAATGTTATGTTAAATCATGTTTATTTCTTTTAAGTTAATGCTTATGGTTGCAATAATCAATGATGCGCGTGTTTCACGCATTTTGTATTTTATCAGAGTCTTTTTTCACTCGAAAACGCCATTATAAGTATTGATAACCAGGCTGCTAACAAACATACACACATAAATATAGGCCTATCGGTTATACAGTCTTATACTGTTATAGATTCGCCAGTTAGCATCAGGCTTAAGTTTTAAATTTCTAAAGACTTGGAGACCCGGCACCTCAATTTAACCACTGAGTGAAACCCTTAATTGCGTTGACAATGTGCTTCTGGAAAAACTGCCTGCAATATCATGGTAATTATCTAATCCAGCATACAGATTCACCAGACCTGCACCTCATCTGCGCACGTTTCAAGATAACACCGGTTCAAGTGAGGGATTAATCTTAAGCAATAGTTTGTAGCATTTACTTAGTAAAGTAGGGCGCTGATAATAGCGATCCTGGTCTCCCCTTGTGGTGACCAGCTGCTCAGCTGAGCGAGTAACGAGTGGCATCTGCATTGTGACAAATCGACTGCGATCAACCATGGTTGATTATAGTTTGCACCTCTGATAGTATTAGCCATAGTTGTAAAAAACGTTTTTTTCGTTTTTTATTTTGCTCCGAAAAACCTGGTTTTTTTCGTTTTTTATTTTGCTCCGAAAAACCTCGTTTTTTTCGTTTTTTATTTCTCGTCTCGTTTTTTCCCGTTTTTTTATTTTTTATATATAACTTTATTTAGTTATTCACTGTCTGTTACTATTTGTCTAATTTTATTTTTTTCTGATATCTCTTACGTTGTCTCCGTCCTTTCAAGGAGTCATCTAATTTAATTACGCCACTATTTAGTGTCATCAGTTGAGAAATCAACAGCACAGTACAGGAAATAAAATTTATAAAAGTTATTTTAATTTCTAAGTTATCCAAAATGCGAAATGTTTTCTTTGAACTCAGTAATCTCTGATTTACTGATAAACTGACGGAAATTACTCCATAATTAAGTTCTTATATAAGTCAGAATTATAAGTAGACCTACAATTTTTAATTAAGTACACTCTATACTTACAAAGTTTACTTTTTTATTGCTTCAGTCAGCATGGACTTATGTGGACTTATGTATGAAATTTAAATTTGAAAACATTTCAATAATTTTAATTTATCAATTTCTTTTTAAACCAAACGTATGTAAAAGAAAATAATTTTTGTAGATTACTGTTATTTGGTGTTTACTAATAAGGTTATGTTATTTGCTGATTAAAATTAAATTGTGTAAACAAGGTTTTTAATTTTAAAATGCAGTAAAAGATGTAGCAAAGTCAAATTATTTTGTTTTCCGTTTTTTTCTCGTTTTTTTCCGTTTTTTATTTTTTTCAATAAAACGACGTTTTTTCCCGTTTTTTATTTTGATTTGACCGTTTTTAACAACTGTGGTATTAGCCTGTCATTCTGTGAACGAGACACTATCACAAAAACTGGTCGAAAATTGTTGAAGAAGCACCTATTGTAATTTTTGATCTGTGAACTAAAAGTTAAACAATGTAACAGTAGGCCTAAAATTGTGTTTCAAATTTCGGTAATCTAGATTTTCTCTTGTGTCGACAGTCGACCAATCGTCTGGGCCCTCGTCGTGTGGGGGATCAGATGACACGAGGGGGAATGCTTAATAGGCGTCAGGGGATGGACGCTCCTGTGTATGGGGGAATACTCTATTTCGTGACACCGGAACTTGCCCTGTCCGGGTTCGCGCTTTCTTTTTCAGTGGAACCCTGTTTGCACTTCAGAAGAGCTCAGGTGGTCTACGTCTGTGTTTTTGGCGCAGATTAGCTGCAAAATTCGCTATTGAAGTCCATTGTCGTTCCAAGGGTTGTGACACATCAGTCACAGGTAGGAAGTAGGAATGGGCGTGCCGGGTGGATGTGAGGCACGCAACTCGACTCTTTCTGGGTACATGTCTGAGGGTTCAAATCTTCGTAAAATGGCACTTTTCCAAAGCCTTCAACTCCCTCTAAACAGAGATCGGATACTGCAATCCATCTACACACTCCATTCTGCCATCTTGCCTACTCCGAGTTATCAACTGTGAAATATGGAGAATTAATTCTCCTCTGTCAGGTCGGCCCAGAGCAGTTAGACCTTCTCGGTTCATTGCTCTTTTGTCTACCATTCCAGCCTATTCTGACTGAGCCGTCATCATTGCTCAATTTCGACATCGCCAGATTCCGTCCCTTGAATTGCGACCTTGGCAACACGTGATTCAGAAATGCTGTGATAGAGAACTTGTCGATATTGAATTTGGATATGTGGGTTGATGGCAGTGAAGAGGGCAGTCACACTTGTCTTGTCGTATGCGCCGGAAGTAATCCACGATCTCATGCCTTTTGACACGCTTGAGAAGCACAAAGATCGCCTGATGATCGCAATGAGAGAGGATGCACATACATGTATACATACATACAGTCATACAGACATACATGCATGCATGCCATGGCATATATGCACACATACATATATAGGGTGTCCAATAAGTTCGTGAACGATTTTGCTTGCAGAAAGCAGAAAATTTATGCAACATACATTAATAATGCTTATGTCATTTGAAAGAGGTGTATGTCCCGAAACCAAAAAGTTTAAAAAGTGTGAAGTTTTTGCAACTAGGAAATGACGTCATCAATTTATGCTGAGAGGCTATTTTTAGCGAATTTTATGCAGTTCGCGATCGTTTTTCTTAAACAAACTCGGAAATGGGCAAAATAGCAGACGTTCAGTTACGCTCGAAAGCTGCTATTCTTGCTCAAGAAGGATATTCATATTCCGTTATAGGCCATAAATTAGGACGATCGAAAGGTTGGGTTACAAAATGGGTTGAAAGAAGCAAGCAAGGCGAGTTAGGCGATCATGCACAATGCGGTCGACCAAAGATTTTGACACAGGCTGCTATTAAAATAATCAAAAGGCGAAATACAGACGAGGATTTGGATTGAGACAGATAGAAAAATCTCTCAAGGCAGGTGGACTGAAGGGCAACAAAGAAACAATCAGAAATTACATGAAAGTGGAGTTGAAGTGGAGAAGTTGGAAACGCAGAAAGGCGGCATTGCTAACAGACGCTCAGAAGAAAAACGGTTGTTATTCGCGCGGCAGTAGGCAATAGACATTGGAAATTCGAAGACTGGTCTAATGTTTTGTTTAGTGACGAATCGCCGTATCAAGTGTTCTATGTTCCAAACTCACGCAATGACACCGTTTGGGGTTCGCAAGAAGAAAATGTTCCTTGCGCATCGCAGGTCAAGTTTAGTCCGACTGTTCTTGGTTGGGGAGGTATGACAGCCTCAGGATTAACGCGACTACATTTTGTACCTCAGCATATTATTATTATTATTATTATTAAATAAATTTGTAACGCGCGCAAGGTCACACCGAAATGTGAATCTGAGGCGCGGATAGTCAGCCGCCAGGTGAAGATGCACTTAGATTTCTAAATCAATGAAAGCCAAGGAGAAATAGTGAGTTTTGAGTCGCTTTTTGAAGGAAGAAAGTGAAGTTGAGCTACGAAGAGAAAGTGGTAGGCGATTCCATTCCTTTGGAGCAGAGGCGTGGAATGCACGAGAGCCCATAACTGTTCTGCATCGTGGCTCAGCTAGAAGACCTGTACCTGATGATCGCAGGCTACGAGGAGGTATGTAAGGAGTTAGTAGTGCATGAATATAGGTAGGTGTGCTGGTGCTAAGGGCTTTGTAGGTCAAAATGGCCAATTTAAATTTTATTCTGAATTCAACAGGAAGCCAATGCAGCTCGTGGAGTAGGACTGAGGAGCATGTTCGTAGTGGGACACGCATCACTACACGAGCTAAGGAGTTTTGGATTCGTTGCAGCCTTTTGAGTTCAAGGTTTGAGACACCCACAAAAAGGGAATTAGCATAATCAAGACGAGAGGATACAAGTGAACAGGCTATAGTTTGAGACATATTCTTAGTTAGAGCCGACCTGATGTGACGTATTGCCCTGATGTGATAGAAACAAGATTTACAAAGATTTGTTATGTGTGGTCGGAATGTAAGCTTACTGTCCAGGGTTACCCCTAGTGTTTTGACAGTATCTAAAAGAGGCACAGCAGTGCCTGCGAGGTCGAGACTAGAAAGTGAAGGGAAAGAACGCAGGCGTTGGCCTGAACCAAACAGAATTGCTTCAGACTTGTTTGGGTTTATGGCTAAACCATTGAAACAGAACCATGCGTACATAGATGAGAGGCACTCTTCAAGTTTTAGTTTACCAGACTGGTCAGTGTGTGACAGAGCAATATGTAGCTGAGTATCATCCGCGTACTGTTGTAATTGGATTCCAAAGTGCTTAGCTATATGACTAATTGGGGAAGTAAAGACTGTAAATAATAAAGGGCCGAGGACAGATCCCTGTGGTACTCCAGCAGTGCAAAGTGTGGAATCATACCGAGCGGTACCGATGCCTACCTGCTGACTACGGTCACCCAGGTAAGAAGATAACCAGTTTAAGGCAGTCCCAGAGACACCGAAGCTTTTGGTTAGTCTTGAAAGAAGTAGCTGGTGGTCTACGGTGTCGAAGGCTGCACTGAGGTCAAGACATACTGAGAGGCAGGCTTTACCATTGTCAACACAGGAGAAGATGTTATCCAGTGTAGAGACAAGAGCAGATTCAGTGGAATATCCTTCGCGGTAAGCTGACTGATAAGGGCTGAAATTAGGTGAAGAAGTGATGTGTTTCTTGATACGTGTAAGAAAAAGACGTTCAAGGATCTTGGAAATGTTATTGAGGTTAGAGATAGGTCTAAAGTTAGAAAGGTTGCTGGTGTCAAGGTCGGGTTTTTTGAGTAAAGGCGTGACCAGAGCAGATTTGAAGCATGACGGAAAACACCCTTCAGCAAAAGACAGGTTGGCCAAGTGTGCAATAAGGTGGGAGAAAACATCAGAACAAGAGACAATAAGTGGTGTAGGTATGAAGTCCATTGGGGATGATTTAGGGACCATGCTCTTGAGAAGATTAAAGACTTCAAAGTAGGTGACAGGTGGTAAGTCATCAAAGGCGGAACCGGAAAAGTCAGAGTCGAGCTGCAGGTCATTCCATACTAAATTGGCAGCACATCTAGCAATTTTACATTTAAGATCGTTAATTTTGATTACAAAAAATGCAGCAAATTTAAAACACAGATTCTGATTCCCAGGGTCAGAGCGTTGGCAGTTGACAGTCTGCTTTGAGTGTAGAAGACGCTGAGAGATGCGCCATCGGTCCCGTGGATTTTCAGCACCTTCAAGCTGGCTACAGAAATACGAACTTCTTGAATCATTTATGAGTTTGTTTGTGACACGGCAGTGACGACGATAACGCTGTCTGTCCTCTTCAAGTCCAGAACTTTTCCATTTCCTCTCCAGTTGACGACGTTCCCTCTTTGCTTGGGATGCCTCAGATGAAAGCCATCTAGTTATAGGTTTAGATGGTCGCCTGTAGAAAGTCTGAATTGGAGCGATTTTGTCCAAAGTTAGCGTTACTATTCTTTTCAGCTGTTCGGCGAAATCGTTTGCACTGTTTGCAGGAGCAGTGAAAAGATCTGAATCAACGAGTAGGTCACTAAACGTTAAAGGGTCTACTGCTTTGATGTTGCGGTATATGTGCTGAACTGGTTGGCGGTGGCAGGATGTCATTAATTTACACAGTATGAGCTTGTGATCTGATACAAGACCAGCATCGCTCACATGTACATCGTAAACTGTTGCATACATCAATTAACTCGGAGTATTATATCAATAACATTTTAAAGAAGGAATTGAAACCAGTTTACGACAGACTGGACACTTCTGGAACGATCTCGAAACGACGACTATTCACTGACAACGCCGTTAGCGTTTTCCAGCAGGATGGTGCGCGAGCACATACATCTGCTGTTAAGCGAGCATGGCTGAACGAAAATATTCCTAACTACATTGAAAACTGGCCTCCAAACTCTCCTGATCTCTCACCGATTGAAAATCTCTGGAGTATACTGTCAAGCAGTGTCTACAAAGATCCTGAACCAAAAACTCCTGCTCAGCTAAAACGTCGTTTGCGAAAAGCATCGAATTCGATATCGCTTGAAACTTTGCACAACCTCATCGAATCTTTGCCCAGACGAATGAAAGCTGTTATAGCCAGCAAAGGCAACACTATTGCCTATTAAATGGTACAATAAGTATTGATTTTTGTTGTGTAGTTTTTTTTAACAAACTAGCAAAATCGTTCACGAACTTATTGGACACCCTGTAGTTTTCCACGAAAAGCTCAGGTGGATGTTGAAGTAAACAGGCGTGCAATTGGTTAAAAAAGGCATTATTTAGATCCATCGCTATGCCTTTCAATAATTTCAGTTTTAGGTAAATAGGTCCTGTATTAAAATTTAAACTGGTCTCACTGGTCCAATGTGTTTACTTATCTAACATCATGTTACTTCGTTGACTTCTACTTTCAAGC
>JACEVL010002778.1:0-16431 GCA_020284085.1 Aporrectodea caliginosa
AAAAATTTTTTTTTTTTTTTTTACTGAAGCGCCTGATAAACGCACTGCGCTGTACATTTACATGTTATGCAATTGAAATCTTAACTACTAACAGAACAGACAGCCTGCAATACACGGCGCTAATAGCAGCCTACAAAGCATGTCTGCCCTACGGGACTCGAACTCGGTACCTCTCGCTAAAGAATCTGATAGACGGAGAATAAATCCACTATGTGATATAACTTTGCATACAGTAATGCATCACAAGATTAGCTCAGGGAGCGACTCTGAGTACGAATCTGAAGGGGCGTTACCGTATATAAATTTCTGGAATGAATGAATGAACTCTAATCGCATTTAATACGATAGAATGTGCACCATAAGGACATCGTTCCAATGAGTTTTTCTTGATCACCATTTAAGGTGTAGAGCAGGGCTTTGCCGGATTTTTAGCAGGCAGGTGTGGCGCTGATATAGCTCACAGTCTGCTGACTGCAACGGCAGTGGATTCGCCTACAAAAGATTTACTTCACATGGCCCACTGCCAGGTCGATGGTCTGGAACGCGATGCCTGTTGAACTTCAGAACTTGTTATTGAAAGTTTCGGAAAGCAACTGCTAGCCTAACCTACTCATGTGACTTTTGAATAGGTCGAGCTGTTATTAGAGCATGCGTGTCTTAGTAGAGTATTATAATTAGGACTTATCGCATTTTAATAATTCCGAAAATGCGCTCAGCAAAAGCCCACATAAATACATACACATCTTGTATACATCTTTTACACATCTGTTTTTAGGCATCCAGATAACTAACCGCTTCAGTAGACTAAGTGTCTTACCGATTTCTTCTTGTGCCGAAACACATGTGACATCGGATGCAATGACGTACCGAAACAGCCGCTCATTTGTAACGTTGATCTGAATGCAGTAGGTCGCTCCCATTCTGAACTGTGTGGCAGGCCAAGTGCATTTCTCCGAGGCATTTTGCGGACACGTCTTCCAGTTGTTCTTGTCACTGAATTCAGTTGTAATTGCATCAAAGCACATTATTGACAGACCTTAACTGTGAAATCTCTGGACGAGAATTAGTCACTCTGAACAAGTAAAAAGTTATGTGCATGTTTGGACAGCATGCAAAGTCGCAAACATTGTAATAGGTTATCATTTATATGGCGCCTTTTCAGAAACCACATGAGATTCTCCCGACCAGGCTATGCAACATTGCAAAGCTTTCATGTTGTTTTGTGGCACTATGCGACGGGGACAGCCACATTACCCTGTGCTGCAAAACGATGAGGTACACAAGTGCGCCCGCGTAAGGATGGCATTGAGATACAATGTACATAGCTCTCTAAGGCAGGATGGAGTACAACCGGCCAGACAACGTCGTTTCAGCATAAGGATATTACATCCAAAACATGGGCAACCATGCAATATGGCTCGTTCCACACAGAGGCGCGTTTACAGAAAACGGGGCCCTAGGCGCAAACATTTTGGGGCCCTTCTGAACTTCGAAGAGTCTGAAACTCTGGTGGTGTTTAGCCTATCATGTGCAAAAACCTACGAAATTGAATTTGAAGCCTTTTTGTCACACACGACGTTTAAGGTGCCAATAATGAATTTTTCTCGTCCTCTCAATTTGCCTTTAATTCTTGGCAGTTTCGTCAAAAACCAAAGTTCAGGCTACATTTTCTTTGACGTTTTCTGCGGCTGTTCGTCTTCATATGCAATGTCATAATCGCTTTCAATATCAAGTTTAAGTTTTGCCTCAGTCTCTTTTTGGGGAAATTTTCTCTGACGTTTTGAGCAAAATTGTTAAAGAATTAAATAGGCCTAATTTAAATTCGACAAACATAGCCTTTGATGCTGCATAAATTTGCTGGCATTTATTCTTTGCAGCATTTAGGCCTATTCTTTGTATAAGTTGCGTTGTTTTCAACTTATTTTGATAAACAAAAATTGATTGATTGCAACGAATTCCACAATATTGTCTTGAGAGCTATCTTATTTCGTTTTGCAGCTCCAGAATACTAGCAACGTTTCATTGCGTCAGATTGTAATCAATATTTAATACTATTAAAATTTCAACTACTATTACTTACTGGTTATCAATGCTAATTTTAAACACTATATATAAGATGACGAAATTATCAGACTAAAGGTTCCACGTGACATGTAGGCCTAAACTGCAGTAGACTCCCGTTGCTGCTTGTTGCTAACAAGTCTGATGTTATTTTACACAAAAATTAATTATTAGCCCAATTGCTGCCCAAATGAACAAAGCAATTATAAATTAGACTAAATATACTTTTACAATTACAATAATAATTACTTTTATGTGAATGCCAAGCTGTAAAAAATAAAAAAAGATTATATTTAAAATAATCTAAATTTTAAAATTTTATTTCATTTTCATTCGTTTGGGGGCCCCTCCAGGGTTTGTGGCCTTAGGCGCGCGCCTAGTGCGCCTACTGGTAGACGCGCCTCTGGTTCCACACAGGGAGATAAAGTTAAGTATGTTAGGCACATGCAAGATACGGCAAAGGAAGAAAGACATTGTATATAAATGTAAATTGACAGATACAATACACTACACTACAATACAATACAATATGGACACAAAGTAAGTAGGCTATTTCATAATCAAAATCTCACAGAATCTATTCCAGTAGCTGTAGCTACAGATATTGGATTGGATTGGATCCACAGTTTAACGGCAGCTTATGACAACATAGGCCGTTGCCGCCGACAAAGATTACTTTTTGGCATATTACAGCTCATTAGCTACAGATATTGGTGCTACATAAATCCAAGTTGACATGTAGCGTGAGCAGCTCTTACCTCTGATTCCGATAGAAGAGGGTTTGATGCGTGCGGTCGTCTTGTCCTGCCCGAGATGGACTCCAGCGGCATTCCATCTGCTCCCAGTTTGATACGAAGCAGCTGTTTAACACTGGTCTCAGAAGTTTCTCTTCAAGATAAAAGACTAGTTATGCATTCATCTGGCCTTTACATTTATACGTAACGTATACCGTAAATATGAATCTACGTAGTCATGTATTTTGTATTACCCTGTATGCCGATAGAAGGGGCATTCCACAGTAGGCTATATGAAACGTTACTGACTCTATATATAGGGCCTATATTCGTAATCGTAATGGTAATCGTAAACTCGATATTTCTACAGCGCCCACAAAAGCGAAGTCGCGGGAACCAGCTTATTCATAGGCGCTTAACAAAAACAGAATAGATAGGCAGAGGGTCAAAATCCAGAGAGTCAGGCAGGCACACAGTCAGACGGCTAAGGTGGATGATGCTTAGAGTTGAAGTGGCGAGGGAGGTGAGGGGAGGAGAAGGAATCGGGATAGGATTTGTGAAAAAGCAGTGTTTTCAATTTTGAGTGGAAGACCTGTGGAGAGATAGCAAGAGGTGAGGTTTTGGTGAGTTCATAGGATGGATCGGATATTTGTCGTAGCACAGGCGGGAGTTTGTTCCAAAGAGGCGGGACAGCTATGGCTATGGAGCGATTTGCAAATTTAAGCGATGAGGTGACGGAAGGGTGGAGCAGTGTGAGGGTAGAAGATGAACGGGTTGAACGAAGAGGTTGGACCGTGAACAACTGACGGAGATACGAGGGCTGAGAGGATTGAAGTGTATTGTAGGTGAGGGATAGGACTTTATATTCTATTCGTTCAGGAATTTTGAGCCAGTGGAGTGATTTCAAGACAGAGGTGATGTGGTGGTGTTTGGGGGTTTTGGTGACAGCACGGGCGAGGGCATTCTGAATGGCTTGGAGGCGGTTAATTTGAGTGGTATCTATGTTGAGGAAGAGAGCATTGCAGTAATCTAATTTGGCGTGAACTATTGATGTGGCGATTGTTGATGAGGTTTTGAAGTCGAGTGTAGGGCGGATTCTACAAAGGTCACGGATGTGCATGAAGCAAGAACGGGAAAGATGGGTGATGTGATCGGAAAAGCTAAGATTCTGGTCAAAAGTCACACCTAGGTTGCGGACAGGAGAATTTGCAATGGATGTGTGAGTGGATACAGAGTCAAGGTTGAGGGAAATAGAGGGATCTGGGATTTTCTTGAGTTGCTCACGGAGGCCTATAAGAATGAATTCAGTTTTAGAGGGGTTGAGGCACAACATGTTTGAAGTCATCCAGGAGGAGATTTGTTTTACCACACGGAGGAGATGATCTATGGAGTCAGAGAAGCTGCTTGGAGAGAATGAGATGAATAATTGGGTGTCGTCAGCATATATAGGTGATGGTCAACCGAGGATGCTTTGATGAGTGAGCTGAGTGGAGTAGTGTAAAGGATGAACAATAGGGGCCCGAGAACAGAACCTTGCGGAACACCACAGGTGAGAGGGCATGATTGCGATGAGGTTTCTGGTGTTTTAACGGAGAAAAGAGCGGGAAGAGAGATACATTCAGGAAACTTGAACCATTCATACAAACAGATTATTACTGTTTCAAATATTTTGACGTTTTCTCAGATGCCGCTTCAATCACAGATTAGCTGGCTATTAGTTAGACTTGGTTGGCCGTTGTATACCGGTATATCATGTCTGGTGAATCAAAACGTTTGCGTTATAACGGACTCTACAAAAAAGTTCCATCAACTTTTTCGATGAATGAACTATCTTGATTTTCTATTAAACTATTATATGCAAAATCTCTTGAAACACCATTTTAGAATTGCCAGGTATTGCTGCTGATTTATTCATAATTGCATTTCGTTATCATGATAAGTAACGATGTTGTGCATTCACTAAAGCACACTACATAATATATATAGTGTGCGTTACGGACGCTACGTCACGGACTCTACTCTATGGGACATAAACAAAAACTGGTTAATATTCATGAAAACAGATAATTGGTAGCAGTTACTTGCTTTTAAAATGTTTACAAGGTGTTGTACAAATAGTTTCAGACCTCAAATTGAAAAAATATAGTGAAGTTCCATTGTCACAAACAATAATTAATAGAACTTCTTGTAACACTCGAAAATCAACAATGTCAAGGCTCTAAAATGTTTCACAAGGCACTGTTGAGCTTTCATCAGTCTGTAGCACTAGACCAAAGTTACTAGTTTGAGGCAAAGACGATAGAAAACTCTAAACAAAAAAACTAGAACCACCTATCTATAATAGAAAGTTATTAATAATTTGAAATTCCATTACTGTGTTTTGACCTCTCATGGACTGCGATACCGAAGAGACCGCGGAGAGCCCCAGAAGAGACCCTGGACAAATGTATCCCGTCCGTAAATCATTCCATTGGCTGAAAATCCATGGGCGCATCCTCTTCAAAGTCCTATCGCTAACCTAAAACTCCCTACAATACTCCCAGCCACAGTACCTTCGAGAACTCTTCGCCATCTAGCCAACCCGCTCTAACCGATCCTCGTCCTATCTGACTCTTTCCCGTCCCCAGTCACTGCTCGCCTCAAGTTCCTCCAAAAACACCTCCACTCACCCAGAGTCATCTCCATCAGGCTCCTCAACTTATCATCACACATGTTTTCCAATCCAAACTGAGGTCTCACTTCTTCAAGAATTCCTATCCTAAACCATCTGCTCTGCCTCCTCTGTCTGGTCTCTATGGCAACCGGACTCGGATCTCCACTGGACATGAATAGACCCATCTGAACAACCCCTCTGATACGACGCAGCGCTCGTGAATAAGTTGATGTCTTGGATGGATGGATGGATGGATGGATGGATGGATGGATGGATGGATGGATGGATGGATGGATGGATGGATAGATAGATAGATAGATAGATAGATAGATAGATAGATAGATAGATAGATAGCTAGATAGATAGATAGATAGATAGATAGATAGATAGATAGATAGATAGATAGATAGATAGATAGATAGATAGATAGATAGATAGATAGATAGATAGATAGATAGATAGATAGATAGATAGATAGATAGATAGATAGATAGATAGATAGATAGCCAGACAGACAGACAGACAGACAACAGATAGATAGATAGACAGGCAGATAGGCAGGTAGGTAGGTAGGTAGGTAGGTAGGTAGGCAGACAGACAGACAGACAGACAGACAGACAGACAGACAGATAGATAGATAGATAGATAGATAGATAGATAGATAGACAGACAGACAGACAGACAGACAGACTGACAGACAGATAGATAGGTAGATAGGTAGATAAGTAGGTAGGTAGGTAGGTAGACAGACAGACAGACAGACAGACAGACAGACAGACAGACAGACAGACAGACAGACAGACAGATAGATAGATGGACAGAAATACAGACAGACAGATGATAAAAATGATAAAACTGCTTAATAGAGAAGCAATTCTGACTCACTGACAACGTGTAGAACCTGAACGGCATCGCCACCAAGGTGAATTCCAGGTAGGTAGCAGCGATACCGACCGCTCATGTTGCTGGTGATGTTTGGCAGCCGGAGCTGTGCTGTGATGTTGGACAGCGTCTGTACATGAGGGTAGGTGTAATTCTTGCGATTAAAATGGCTAAAGTATATTGCGCTGGCGTTGTACACTCCGTTGTAGAGCGGCGTCAGTGTACAGTTCAGGACAAGCATACCACCATCTTCAACGTTCGGATTGATTGGTTTTACTTCTGAGCAAAACAACAACCGTACATCGTACTTACAATCAGATCATTAGTCATGATTAGATCTTCAATGTAGTAAAAATCCGATGTCTATTCGTAATTACATCTGTATTGCGTAGGTCTATAGATGCTTCGTTATTTAACTAAACTATCAGATCTTCCGTCTCAATTAGAGCATTACTTTAAACCATCAGCTATTATGATTTATGACTGCCTTAAGCTTAAGATATATTATTGCAAAACAATAGTTAGCTTAAAAAAAATGGCCGACCAGAGCATTCAGATAATAATAATAATAATAATAATAATAATAATCTTTTCTTTATTGAAGCGCCTGACAAACGCACTGCGCTGTACATTTACATGTTATGCAATTGAAATCTTAACTACTAACAGAACAGACAGCCATGTAATACAACGGCGCTAATAGCAGCCTACAAAGCATATCCGCCCAACGGGGGCTCGAACTCGGTACCTCTCGGTCTCTGTGCCAGCTGTTATCCAAAGCGCCACGGCCCCCCCCAATACAACTTAATGCAATAGTTTAAGGAAACAGAACTCGAAAATGACCAACTGACCATCCGCATGATTTTGAAAAGCATCCCCTACGAGTCGTTAATTAATTATTATCAGATCATTACTCATTAGTAATTATGATTAGATCATTAGTTACGATCTAGTCCCGAATAGAAATTAAGTTTTGATTAGATTCGTAGTATAATTACAAAACTAACAATTAGAACATCCGTTCTATTTAGGTCATCAGTTATAATTAGATCATCCGTTCTATTTAGATCATCCGTTCTATTTAGATCATCCGTTCTATTTAGATCATCTGTTATAATCAGATCATCCGTTCTATTTAGATCATCCGTTCTATTTAGATCATCCGTTCTACTTAGATCATCCGTTCTATTTAGATCATCCGTTCTATTTAGATCATCTGTTATAATTAGATCATCCGTTCTATTTAGATCATCCGTTCTATTTAGATCATCCGTTCTACTTAGATCATCCGTTCTATTTAGATCATCCGTTCTATTTAGATCATCTGTTATAATTAGATCATCGGTTCTATTTAGATCATCTGTTATAATTAGATCATCCGTTCTATTTAGATCATCCGTTCTATTTAGATCATCTGTTATAATTAGATCATCCGTTCTATTTAGATCATCCGTTCTATTTAGATCATCTGTTATAATTAAATCATCCGTTCTATTTAGATCATCCGTTCTATTTAGATCATCCGTTCTACTTAGATCATCCGTTCTATTTAGATCATACGTTCTATTTAGATCATCTGTTATAATTAGATCATCCGTTCTATTTAGATCATCCGTTCTATTTAGATCATCTGTTATAATTAAATCATCCGTTCTATTTAGATCATCCGTTCTATTTAGATCATCCGTTCTACTTAGATCATCCGTTCTATTTAGATCATCCGTTCTATTTAGATCATCTGTTATAATTAGATCATCCGTTCTATTTAGATCATCCGTTCTATTTAGATCATCTGTTATAATTAGATCATCCGTTCTATTTAGATCATCCGTTCTATTTAGATCATCTGTTCTACTTAGATCATCCATTCTATTTAGATCATCCGTTCTATTTAGATCATCCGCTATAATTAGATCATCCGTTCTATTTAGATAATCCGTTCTATTTAGATCATCCGTTCTATTTAGATCATCCGTTCTATTTAGATCATCCGTTCTATTTAGATCATCCGTTCTATTTAGATCATTATTTTGTTCTATTTAGAACATCAGTTATAATTAGATCGTTATTGACTCATGAATCTCCATGTTTAGTCTTTTGAACGTTGATTGGAATGATCGGGACATGCAGCCTTTATTGACCACTGAAGAATGCTCTGTGCATCAATACAGTGGCGCTTTAGAAGTTATCAGATTTGATAAGATATCATTAGACCAGAGCATCACTTACCAGCCAGTTTAGCGACATTTCCCATGAATCCATGAATCCATGAAAGAAGAAGAAGAATGACAAATGGGAATGTAATCAGTGCCACCATCTTCACTTCGTTTAACCCATCAGATCACGAAGGATTCATTGGCTTCAGCAATTCACCTACTAAACATTAAAATAATAGAACCGTTAGAACAAGATACAAGCATGAATAGTCGTATCGTAATCTATTGTATTTAAAAAAATTTAGAATGCCTCTTACTGAAGAAACTGCTCAGAGGAGATATTCACAAGAGATCCTCAGTACAAAAAAATTGTTTTCAAACAGTATATATAGTGAAGTGATCTTGACAGCTGTTTGAAAAACTGACGATTTATGGCACATGACAGGAGTACCCCTTTGCAAACTCCTCTCATGTGGAGATTACCCATAAGTAGTTTGCTCTGTAAGAGGAAATGTAGCCTAAGTTAACAAATACCATACAAGCGATTACCACGTCCTAAGTGGCTCATTATTTTTTAATGTTCTGTAGGTAGCCTAAGGTAGGCCCTAACTGCAACAACTTGAAACGTTGAAACTGTGAAATCGACTCCTTTCTGGTCCCTTCTAAAGAGAATCCCATTTTGAGATCACATTCCGTCGACAGAATCAGCAAAGAAGCACGAAGCCTTATGTATGCCTGCTTTCTACCAAAGTCCTTTCTCTGTGGCCCTCGCTGCATGGTCCGCAGGGGAGCGTCTCTGAGTATAGACTTCTTGAAGGGGCGCTACCCAACGAGCAGGAGGCAGTTTCGCAGAACTGGCTCAAACGAACAGTGTATTCCAGTCTATGAGGTTTCGTAGATCTAGGCTGGTTCTGCTCAAAAGGCACTTCGCCGTCGAAGGTACATCTAACAACAGAAGGGATTTTGAACCCAAACCTCGGCGCAGAGTCTATCTGGATGACTACTCGACACTCGACAGGTCACTGCAGTGGACTGCTACAGCCAGACAATAATATGTAGGCCTATTTTCATCACTATAATTATATAGTCAATAATCATGAACATCAGCATACCAGCTTACAGGTTTGGTGGTAATGAATGCATTGATGATATAAAAAAATTAATTGTTAAACACGGTAACGATATCATCAGAGTCGCTGTCATTATCGTTAATCACCATTGTTACAGTAGTGGCGATGACGACAACGATGACGATCGTAGCAGAGCTGTGTAGGCCTACTTCTATATTTTTATAAATCAGTGCTTTGTCGGCAGTAGAATATTATCTGATTATGATTAAGTTAACTGCGTCGTCGCTAAAAGCCTCATTGACGGCAGCAACCGATTTAACCATAACTCCTCTTAGACTCAACTGATCTGGTTTGGAACCACACACCGGTTTCTTAATCTTGACCTCCCACTTCTGACGTCAATGCACCGCGATAATGTCTGACCACCATGACAATGACCGAACCCACGTGTCTGACCACAAGAGCGTTTGTTTACGATTTACGCTGGCCACGCCTATAGCAAATCTGTTCCATTATTGAAAATGGATCATGTGGGTGTTCGTGATATCTGGCCCAGTTAGCTACATTGGTAAGAGCGTAGGCTGCGTCTCATGAGCATCTGTGAAAGAGAACATGCGGGTCGCAGTTCGCTTCCAGATTCTGGCTTATTTCAAAGATTTAAATCTCGGTCTAGCATGGTCCTTGCACGGGGACCTTAAATGGCGTGTCGTTCATTCAAGCGGGCAACGGTGGTGAAGGATCTCACCAAATCAATTCATTGTAAAATTAGCAGGGTCGAGGCCACATTCGGTCGCTATATAGAAAACCGCGAACATTTACATTCACATACCTATATAGTGTATCTAGTGCTTTAAAACACCAAAGCGTGGAGAAATTATTTCGAGATAGAATAAAACCCCGCCACATTTATACCTTGGTGGGAGGGAGATTGAGCCTCAGAACCGTGTGTAGGTAGCGGGACCAAGATAGGTTAATGTCGCAATTACCGGGACAAATTGCAAACGTCAGACAGTGGAAGATGGACAACCATTAACTACAATCGTCGTCAAATTACTAAAAAGCATTTTCGTCTCAATGTGCTGTTGGTACGTACAGCGTATACATTAAGAGATTAATGTTCGATTTGTTTCTGTTTGGTTCGCAGTTGCCAAGTGAATTTAATCAAATGCAACGAAACCCGGCATGAACCGTTGGTGAGCATAACATTGAAATCAGTTTCTCGGAAACTGGCACGGGAAAAACCACAAAAGCTGTAAGGGGTCAATGGAAAATCGTCCACTGACCAAGTGTTTTTTAAATCTCTCTGCCACAACTGATTCTGGACTATCATCACAACTGATTCTGGACTATCATCACAGCGCCTCTGAGTAGGTTATCTTGGAGGGGCGCTATATAAATCCTCTGAATGAATGAATGAATGAATGAATGAACGTGTCGCTTTTGTAAAGACTTATAACTGACATTCCCCACGTAGTGGTGAGTGGTAACTGGGTGGGAAAGGCTAGTTAAGGTAATGCACGGCAAACCTATGATAAGGAAAGTCAGGGTTACGTCAGGGTATACGCCTAACGTTATAGAAATTAAAGTGAGGTAAGATCGTAGATCATAGCTCTGGGTAAGGAAATAAATTTACATCGATTTATCTTACCTACTTTAATTTAGTTGAAGTCAAGTCAAGGTAGACAGAGTAAGGTAAGCACACCTATATAACAGCAAACTTGGAACAAGATAAGGTAATAACAGTAGGGTAACGCAGGAAAGGTTTGATAGCTTGGTTGATATGAAACCACGAATGCACTCATGAGGCTGGCTGCCCGGGGATCGCTTGTAGATACTATATGTATGTATGTATGTATGTATGTATGTATGTATGTATGTATGTATGTATGTATGTATGTATGTATGTATGTATGTATGTATGTATGTATGTATTGTATTGTATTTTCGTTTATTTAATAACTTGCTGTCAAGACGCAACAAGTAACATCAATGCATGATTATGCAGTTATAGTATTAGATGTATGTATGTATGTATGTATGTATGTATGTATGTATGTATGTATGTATGTATGTATGTATGTATGTATGTATGTATGTATGAACACTTGTTATAGCGCCCCTTCAAGATTTCTACTCAGAGGCGCTCCCGACTATGAGCAATTGCTAGCGAAGGACTTGCCCATGCAGGGTCCCTACGCGGCGGCTTGAGGTGGATTCGAACCCGCAACCCTCCGACTGCAAGGCACCGAACATACCCCTACACCACCGCGCCACACTATATGTGTTCCGATGCAACTGAACATTTATATATTTATATAGCGCCATTCAGGTCTCCATTCTTATGGAGTCTGTATGCAATACAACTGTAGATTGGGAAGTTTAAAAGGAAGGAGCAGATGAGACCTAATTGATGCCTACAAAATTACACTTCTGAACCACTTGAAACGCTTGTTGTATATGTTGTGTTAAAAGGTATCCTCTCGTTTGACTAATGTAGGTGTTAATGTTTGTATCTCAGCCAATTATTGATCGTTTGACCTCGTTTGACCTCATATCTCACGCATCTAGTTGAGCGAATTCTAGTGAAACCGATAATTGATTGTTTTGCTGCTGTGCCGCTAAAAGGAGGCCAAGCGGTGACTTCTAATTATTTGATTTTATTCTCACTTCTGGGTGATTGCCACTGATGGGGGTCGGAGCTAAACAGGACATGTGAAGCAAACATCAAGCATGCTTAAATCAGTCTATAAATTGAGGGGCAATTATAGCCAGTCAATAATTTAACTTGAAACCGGTTGGGTGGTAGGTCTAATCCGCACCAAACAGTCACAGAAAAGCCGCTGTTAAATGTAAATGCACATGCACACGTTTTTCGATAGTAACTGTAGATGGCTTCGACCCTGCTCACTTTTCAGTGAATTTATCGGTTGGGATGCTTCACTACCGCTCCCCCTTTGAATAGACGCAACGCCATTTAAGCTCACTGTGTACGGACCGTACTACCCCCGAGGTTTAAATCTCTGAAACAAGCCAGCATCGGGATTCGGGAAGCGAACCGCGACCATCCACACGCTCTCTTGACCCTATACCTACCTCCTTACTGAAAGACTGCTCATCTATTCTCGTTCCCATCATCACCAAAATAATCAACCTCTCCTTGTCTACTGGCAATTTTTCCCTCCTCTTCAAACATTCTTTAGTCACTCCACTTCTCAAGAAACCATCACTTGATAAAGAAATCCTTTCAAACTACCGACCTGTCTCCAACCTGTCATTCATCTCTAAACTAACCGAACGCATAGTCCTGTCTCGGATAAATGATTACCTGACTTCAAACTCACTCCTTAACCCGCACCAGTCTGGTTTTACCAAGCGGCACTCAACCGAAACCCTTCTCACTTGCCTCTACAATAAACTTGTTTCTGCCATTTCTCATCAACAAGTCTCCTGTCTGTGCCTCCTTGATATTTCTGCAGCTTTCGACACCATTGACCACAACATATTACTCCAAAGACTGTCTACCTGGTTCGGTTTTACCGACACTGCTCTCCTCTGGATTCAGACCTATCTCTCTTCCCGCTCTTTCTCTGTTAAAACACCAGAAACCTCATCGCAATCATGCCCTCTCACCTGTGGTGTTCCGCAAGGTTCTGTTCTTGGGCCCCTATTGTTCATCCTTTACACTACTCCACTCAGCTCACTCATCAAATCATCCTCAGTTGACCATCACCTATACGCTGACGACACCCAATTATTCATTTCATTCTCTCCCAGCAGCTTCGCCGACTCCATAGATCATCTTCTTGTTGTGGTAAAACAAATCTCCTCCTGGATGACTTCAAACATGTTGTGCCTCAACCCCTCTAAAACTGAATTCATTCTTATAGGCCTCCGTGAGCAACTCAAGAAAATTCCAGATCCCTCTATTTCCCTCAGCCTTGACTCTGTATCCACTCACACATTCATAGCAAATTCTCCTGTCCGCAACCTAGGTGTGACTTTTGACCAGAATCTTAGCTTTTCCGATCACATCACCCATCTTTCCCGTTCTTGCTTCATGCACATCCGTGACCTGCGTAGAATTCGCCCTATGCTTGACTTCAAAACCTCATCAACAATCGCCACATCAATAGTTCACGCTAAATTAGATTACTGCAATGCTCTCTTTCTCAACATAGATACCACTCAAATTAATCGCCTCCAAGCCATTCAGAATGCCCTCGCCCGTGCTGTCACCAAAACCCCCAAACACCACCACATCACACCTGTCTTGAAATCACTCCACTGGCTCAAAATTCCTGAACGAATAGAATATAAAGTCCTATCTCTCACCTACAATACGCTTCAATCCTCTCAGCCCTCGTATCTCCGTCAGTTGTTCTCGGTCCAACCTCTTCGTTCAACCCGTTCATCTTCCACCCTCACACTGCTCCGCCCGTCCGTCACCTCATCGCTTAAATTTGCAAATCGTTCCATAGCCATAGCTGTCCCGCCTCTTTGGAACAAACTCCCGCCTGTGCTACGACAAATATCCGATCCATCCTATGAACTCACCAAAACCTCACCTCTTGCTATCTCTCCACAGGTCTTCCCACTCAAAACTGAAAACACTGCTTTTTCACAAATCCTATCCCGATTCCTTCTCTTCCCCTCACCTTCCTCGCCATTTCAACTCTAAGCATCATCCACCTTAGCCGTCTGACTGTGTGCCTGCCTGACTCTCTGGATTTTGACCCCCTGCCTATCGATTCTGTTTTGGTTAAGCGCCTGTGAATAAGCTGGTTCCCGCGACTTCGCTTTTGTGGGCGCTGTAGAAATATCGAGTTTACGATTACGATTACGATTAACACAGATGCATGTTGTACTTCGGCTTAACGACACTTTTCATATCGAAGATGATCAGTGTCGGAGGCAGAAAGCAACCTCGTACTCCACGTTTAAATTGCGACCGAGCCACCCGCAGTAAAGATCCGAGAAATTAATCTCTGATAAACCGACCCGACCGGGAAGCGAACCCGGGGCGCCGGCGTGACGAAGCGGGCAACCAACACACTCGGCCACTCAGGATCTCTAACACAGATGCACATGAGACGCAGCATAATATACGCTCTAAACAACGTACGTATAGCTAACTGTAACTGGAAGCCAGTACAATGATAGCCATTCGTTGATTCCGGCTGCTTTATTATAGGCCTACGAGGTAATGGGGCAATCTGATACCACTAATGTAGTAACAATAAACGGCGATTGTCGTTACCTAAAACCAGTTTAATGGCAAGCCTAGCCTAATCTACAAGGAATCACACTGACAACCAAATGGAGGTGCAACTTTACGCGAGGGTAACTTTGCTGACAATGAGATTTAATTTCAATGGGGGAGGGGGAGACTGCTTCGAAACAGATTATCTGAGGAAGACATTATTTCAGACAGGTTGGGAGACTCGGTTTAGGGAAGACTTTACATTGAGCGAGGTGTAGTAGTAGTTAGCGTGCTGGACTGTCTTTTGAGAGGTCGGGGATTCAAATTCCCATCAGTGCAGAAATCTGGTTCCAGAGTTCTGCTCCACTGGCGTCCTCTAGCCAACCCAGCTATAATGAATACACTGGTCGACCAGATTTCGATAGGAAGATGAGACGGCGAGGGAGAGGACTGGCCCTCATATGTCGAGGCTAAGAAAGTGAAGTCGCTAAAACTTCACACCTATGGCTGCCTCTCAAGGTACTGCCAGGGCCATTTTATGGTCGTCGTAGGCCCAATAGACACTCTTGCATTCGTAGACCCCAACTGCCAGCTCTGCAATAAGGCTAAACGCATAATTAATTACACATTCACATTATTTATTGACGTCATGTTTACTCATCATTCACGAACGCACCCGATTTTGATGTTAAATCTCAATTTACTTTTTGTAAGGTTGATCATTTAAATTTAATATCCTGGATATATCCACTAAGGTATAATGCAATATTAATATCTTAAACTGTTTCAGCACAATTGCAATAATTATTAAATTAGAATGTAAAATTTCCTTTTGTCATTTTCGCATCAAATTCAATCACTAACCTTATTGGTTTCAATATCTCATTTTCAGACTTGCGTGGGCCTCTGAAAGGTTCGTAGGCCCTAGGCAAAGTGCCTGCTGTTTGACTAGGATAATACTGCTCTTCTTCTTCTTATAGTGTGACATCTGCTCAGCTGCTGCTGCTGGGCTGATGCCGATGGAGGGAACGAGGGCAGGACAGGACGATGCGTGGGTGGCAGCAAAGTCTGATATATGGACGAAACAAATTTGTACATTCACTACCTTGTTTGTCTGTATGTCTGTCTATCTGTGTGTCTGTCTGTGTCTGTGTGTCTGTGTCTGTCTGTGTCTATATGTGTCTGTATGTGTCTGTCTCTCTGTATGTATGTATATCTGTCTGTCTGTGTCTGTCTGTCTGTATTGTATGTATGTATGTTTGTCTGTATGTGTCTGTCTGTGTCTGTCTGTGTATTTCTGTATCCTGTCTGTCTGTGTTTGCCTGTGTGTGACTGTCTGTGTCTGTATGTGTCTGTATGTGTCTGTCTGTCTGTCTGTATGTCTGTCCGTCTGTTTGTCTGTCTGTTTAGGCTGATGGTGCTTCGTATAAGTAGCGCAAATTAAAAACATTCTGGTCTGAGTGAGGCTGGGTCTAAGTTCGTTTTTACTTTGCGTCGTCGCATTCCACGGTCGAGGCAGATATTGCTGAGCGCGGGAATTTATACGGCAGCCACAAGTCTGATTTATGGCAAAAATTAATTTGCACATTGACGGTCGTGAATAGCAGGCCGACCAGACGATCGGATGGAGTAGAAGAGGCGCACCTGGCCAGGGGTTCTGGGGTTCGATCCCTGA
>JACEVL010002779.1:0-19520 GCA_020284085.1 Aporrectodea caliginosa
GAAATATGCGCTTGTATGAGACGTTAGCAAACAGCAGACAGAGATCGACTGAGTTAATTCATAGGAAACGAACTTTTCAGTAAACGAAAAAAAAATGAAGAAATGCGTATAGATTAACACTCATGACTGTTCTAAAACATTCCCATGACTATAAACCAGTAGAAACCTTGAAACCTCTATGCCCTTGAACAATAAGCTACGCTAATCAATTGACGCCCACAGAAGTCGCTTGAGGCTAATAGAAAGGAATATAAAATAAACACAACAAAAATACAACAAGCCACTTATATAAACCTACAGGTTTATAGGTATGCGGGGTTATTATAGGCTTACAGTTTTGAATGTCGTATTTGAGAATAAAAAAAATATTCTATTATAAATCGGAACAAAAGCGTTCGCGCCTTAGTGTATATTAGTGTATATTATTATTATTATTTTAGTAGTAGTAGTAGTAGTAGTAGTAGTAGTAGTAGTAGTAGTAGTAGTAGTAGTAGTAGTAGTAGTAGTAGTAGTAGTAGTAGTAGTAGTAGTAGTAGTAGTAGTAGTAGTAGTAGTAGTAGTAGTAGTAGTAGTAGTAGTGTGCCGAACCTCGGCACAGGTTGGCGCCTTTCCTCTTTGCTGTGTAATTCTGCAAAGTTGGCGGTCTTTTCTGTGTAAGCGATCTCTGCCATAGCTGCGCGCGAATTATTGATCCGTTTCTGAGGACGGGTTTCGCGCCAATATTCTTGGCTGAGCGTCGATGCATGCGAGTTTTGGCGGCAGCCCAAGGCTATATAAGGCGAGAGCGCTGTATGCAGGCAGGTCAGTTACAGTTGACGTTCGATCGTTGAAGGAGTGGGACCTCCGTTGATAGTACCAGCCGTTGTGTACTAGATTTGGCGGGAAAGGTTTTGGCGCCAATCGAAGACTGGAGAGACACAAAGACAATAGCGACGCATTGGAACCGCAACCGATCCTGAGCCTTCGGTGGTGGGTTAGATGCCAGAGTGTGCCAGCGTTATTGTTAACAGTTCTTCCGACAGTGAAGATTGACAGTGAGCAAGGACGAAGAACTTTTCTTGCCGGTTTTTGGTATAAAGGTTAGATGACAAAGTTTCTTTGTTTGTACCTTGGTTCAAATCTCAATGATTGTATAAGCGATTATTATTACTGATTGATATAACGCAAATGTTTAAGGTGTTGACAATCTAAGTTGATGTAAGATTGAACTCTGATTCTTAGTTTAATTACGCCGACAGAGGGCGCTGTCTGTGAAAACGAATCAAGTTATTTTGGAATCACATTGTAATTAAATATATTAAAATGGAATAGGAAGACTTGTATTTGCCTAGTGATAGAGTTAATGATGAATGGTGGCAAACTATAATGAAACGCCAAGAAGAACAGGCGGCCATATTAGATATGTTAGTGACCCAACTACACTTATTGAATGATAAACTTAGCACTGATAAAGATGTTGCGGAGCCAAGAACCCGGATGCATCTCCATGCATTGGTCTGCAGACCGCAGAATCCGCGTACAATATGTCCGATGTTGAATCCCTGGTATTTGATGATAGCCCTGATACTCACCACTCGGTAGCACCGCTAGATGGAGGCCTTAGACGAAGTGCCCGCTTGCACAATTGCTAGTGTCTAAACCGGATAAAGAAATAGATGCACCCCGAACTTCCTCCTCTGCCCGGTCACAGGTTCGAATCCTTTCCAAGTATGACTTACCAGATCACCCATATCCGCAACATCACGATCGACCGCTAGAGGGCGGCACGGTCGCTACAGTAGTAGTAGTAGTAGTAGTAGTAGTAGTAGTAGTAGTAGTAGTAGTAGTAGTAGTAGTAGTAGTAGTAGTAGTAGTAGTAGTAGTAGTAGTAGTAGTAGTAGTAGTAGTAGTAGTAGTAGTAGTAGTAGTAGTAGTAGTAGTAGTAGTAGTAGTAGTAATAATAGTAGTAGTAGTAGTAGTAGTAGTAGTAGTAGTAGTAGTAGTAGTAGTAGTAGTAGTAGTAGTAGTAGTAGTAGTAGTAGTAGTAGTAGTAGTAGTAGTAGTAATAATAATAATAATAATGACATTATTATTATTATTGTTGTAATATATTATTATTATCATTATCATTATCATAATCATAATCTTGATCATTATCATAATCATAATCATCATTATGATCATTATCATTACCATTATCGTTATCATTTATCATTATTATTATTATTATTATTATTATTATTATTATTATTATTATTATTATTATTATTATTATTATTATTATTATTATTATTATTATTATTTTCGTCCGAGGTAGAAAGAATCCATCAGGCTCTAAGAAACTAAGCATTGTGTTTTACGGGTTCTCGTCTCCATCGTGTTGCATAAAGGAGAGCCTAAAGGCCGCGGCGTTAAAGCGCTGCATGCAGACGGACAATCGCTGGAACAGGTGAGTCGTCTCGCGGGGTCGCCCGTTGCCTCCGTCATCCAACTGCCCAGCTCCTGCAAGAACTCTCGTCCTGTGCGATTAATGGGGCCCAATGATTCTTTGGCCACCGATTCGGGTGGCCATATTATTATTAAATATGGCTATTATAATTAATTGAATATGATATCTTCGATCTTAGTTTACGCACCAGCTGAATCTTTGAATTTTATATACGCTCTGCTGTCGCCTTTCTTGTATTGGATTTTTTCTGCTTTCCCACCTTCCCAAAATAGAAGCTGTAGAACGTCAGCCTGAATTTCGCCTGGAAGATAATCGACGACTATAGTTCTGCTTGGTGTTTCCGGTTCAGGTGGTTCGACTGAAAAGAAATAAAGGCTGACAGCAAATTCGGCCTCTATTCTCCAGTCCAAGTAATTATCGTTAAGTTTGATTATCTCTGACTAATATTTGCTCTAAAGGTAGGACCTATGTATGATGTATTTATGTATGTGCATATGTATGTATGTATAAAATACCTACTACACAGAATTTTCGTTCACGTTCAAAAGCGCTGCAACTATGACTTTCTAAACAAGTGACTTTTAAGAGAGTTTGCAAATAGTATATCATATGCTGCACACAGTTAAAGGCAACAATATACAAATGTAATGAAAGAATGTTGACTGCCGTTGACCCTCAACTACTTCTTGTATGGCTTATAAGGCCATTGGGTCAAACATTCTTTGCATGATTGCGAAACAAATAAAACACCCTTAAGAAAATTATTAGCATTGCACCAGTTTGCGGGACAAAAGCCTTCTGAAATATTTCTTTACAATGCCTTTCCTTTGAAGCTTCATAAATCATTGATAAAAAGGCGAGCAAGTTTAACCATAACATAGGCCTACGTCATGCCTATTCGATACATTTTGAATAGGGGTGAATCTACAATCACGAAATAACATCTCTGACCTCCAAGTATTCGGATTATTTGTATTCTTTTCTTGTAGGCTGTTGGATGACCAAGCAGTTGATCGCCTGATGGGCCAGTATGAACATCGCCGATTGCATTAGCGATGTTGTTGATACGCAAAACACCTGCACGGTCTGACGATTCGAACATGATCTTATTCCAGCAGCATTTGCAGCCACAACAGATACCTGGTAGTGCAGTCAACTCTTGAGCTCTTGTCTTCATTTGATTAACTTCACGACATATATCGCCAGGTGCTCCTTTGTTTAAAAGTTCATCCAAGTATCTTGCGAAACTTTCAACCATAGCTTGAAATCTTTCCACATCTTGTTGGGTACTTTCCATTTCTTTCAGTTTCTTGTCTTTATTCACGGTCAATTTTTGCATTAAAATATTTGCATGGGAGTCAATGAGAGCCTTCAGCCTTGTTGCTTCGTTCAAAATCTTATTTTCCGTTTCAGCAACTTCTGCGAGCAAATCTGTCTTCAATTTCTTCAATTTCTCCAAAGAATCCTTGCATTCTGGTAACCTGCGTTTAACAACTGCCAAGTCGTTCTTAAGTGAAGATGAGAATTCTTCCGATGCTTTACTAACACTCAAACATTTATGTGTTTGGTGACTTTCAGCAAAACAAAGGATGCATATGGTTGCTCTGTCGTCCTCGCAGTACATTATAACAATCTCGCCAGGATGTTGGTCACAATAACTGTTGCGGAAAGTTACTTCTTGAAATGGTGTCCCGATTTCAACAACCTGATGATTTCGACAGAGTTTTATTTTCTTGTGAGAGGTACCACAGCGTTCGCAAAGCTTTTGCTCACATTCGAAACACAACATTTTAGCCATTACTCTCTCTTCCTGTGGACAGGTTTCACATATAGTTTCAATAGTAGTTGGTTTTGAGAGTTTTCTAATCTCCACCAGTTTGCTAATGAAGAAATTGTTCGGCAAGTTACAGAAACCTCCGTTTGGAATTACAAAATTACTTCTGCAAATGGGACAAGCCATTTGATCGCCTGGTTTCTTATCCTTTCCATACTTTTCCAGACATTTTAAACAGAATGAATGAAGACAAGGAAGACTTTTAGGATTTGTGAAGATCTCGGTGCAAATGGAACATTCCGTTACGTCAGCCATTTGATCTTGAACCGAAATTTTGAGACTTCCAGTCATGACAGAAACTGCAAAAACAGTCAAATTGCAAAATTCCAACTCAAAGTGTGCTAAATTTAATTTGTGAAAATAAATCACTTTTTTTAAACAAAACAAAAATATTCTTGTCTTGGCATCAATGACCCCAAGTATTTGTTGTCGGATAATTATTGGCTTCGTGCACTTGTATTGGAATCACTGATTAGAGTAGGCCTATTTGTGTAGTGTTTGGAATGAAACTTTTTTCTCATTTTCTGAAAACTCTCGCTATTATTCCTGTCAGCAATGCACCAGCGTTCGTAGTGAATAACGGAACTGCAGAAAACTTTAAAGCTTTCCTTACGTGATCACATGGCACTAGGTATTAAATATATGAGAATACAGTTTCGTATTCGTGTCCAGGCCCAGGTTAACCATTGGTGCACACGGAGCACGTGCTCCAGGGCCCCCGACGAGAAAGGGGCCCCCAATCCCAAATAAGAGTAATTTTTTCTGCATCTCAAAACGCAAATTGAATTCACTTATTCACTTTTGGTGAAAAAAATTGAATTCATATTTGTTAAACTACGGCGACAAGTCACATTATTTTCCACTCAGCCTCAAATTTCTCAAATATGACTCTGGAGTTAGTTTGGGTGAGGCTATTACTAGTCAAAGGAGTCTATAGAGTCTAGACTGACCACGCTTCGGTATATGTATCTCTGTTTGTCTTTGTACCTATCTCTTCGTTCTCCTTCTCTTCCTGTCGTGGACTTTGAACAGCATGCCTTCAGCCGGGGCTCCTATATAAACCAGGGGTCCGTGCTTCAGCTCACCGGGCGAACCAGGGTCAAGCCACGACTGGCGGCCGCCTAGGGTCAGAAGTCAATGTAATTTGAACTATTATCATACGTATACATAGCCTTTGGGCGTTCATGCTTATGTGTAAGTAAGTATTATGTATGTGTGTGCATACTGTATGTATGAATGTATGTATAATCTAAATTCTAATACATATATATATATAAATGTATATGTATGTAATTATAATATATGTAGTATGCATGTAAGACAAAGAACCGTTTCTCTCTCATTCGTATCCATCTATTATTCAATCTATCTATCAGTCGTTAAAATCTACAGCTACGGTAACTTTGCTGTAGTTTTAGTCATTATAAGTTAAACTTAAAGTATTGAATAATCATTCAATAATGTCGAGCACTTGCAAGTACATGTATAAGCGCTTCTGATTGGGTATTACTGTGAGAAGCGCTTTATAAATGTCTAAATACAATACAATACAATACAATGTATGCCAGAGGGTTTTTGAAAGGGCTGAAAAGCTTGAACAAGGAAGCTAAATCTCAAACTGTTAACTAGCAACCCAAAACTGACGACGTTCTTTCAAAGTAGCCTAAAAGTAGGGCCTACTGCATGACAGTCTGCGTCTGATTATGATAGTGTGCCTTTGACTGATTGGAGAGGCTAGTATTGTATTGTATTGTATTGTATTGTATTGTATTGTATTGTATTGTATTTGAACACTTGTTATAGCGCCTCTACCAGATTTCCTATTCAGAGGCGCTCCCGACTACTGCTGTAGTCGGAGTTTCACGCCGAAGCGCATGAGCAATTGCGAGTGAAGGACTTGCCCAGGGTCCCTACGCGACGGCTTTGAGGTGGATTCGAACCCGCAACCCTCCAGCTGCAAGGCACCGAACATACCCCCAAACCACCGCGCCCCAGTATATTGTGTTGTGTTGTGTGTTGTATTGTACTCCACGTTTATAATGCGACCGAGCCACCCGCAGTAAAGATCCGAGAAATTAATCTCTGATAAACCGTGATGATAAGTGAGCCGGAAATAGTCGGCAGATCGATCGCTGACGAACGTGACGATGATAATTTGAGTTCTAAAGACAGGGTACATGGAAATGAAATGTTTGCAACTTCAAGTACAATTCAGTCTATCAACGCCTAATTGTGAAGCAATGTCTATTCCTTATGAAGCCGCAAACTCAGAAGTTATGGCAGGCTATCAGTCTCAAAGTTACTCATCCGAACAGGCTATGGACAAAGCAGTCGCAGAAAGTATATCAGTTTTTTGCAATTATACTACTAGTTGCGTAATGCTAATTATACTATGCAAAGGGATTGCTCTGATGTGAAAATACAAGGTAAGATTTCATTCTGTAAAATATATAATTGCCCTACTATGTTATTTCTTAATTTTCAGATTCTTTTGTAATATTGTATTTTCAAAGTATATCTGTCACCATGCAGTGTCATTTCTTTGTGAGAGAGGCCTACCTTTTAGAGGCGACAACGAACGATCGGTTCTCAACACAACGGAAATTGTAATGAAGCTATAATATGCCTGAGTAAAAATTAATATGCTTAGGCTACTATTATTATTATTGAATTTGTTGCTGATTGGAGTCTCAGCTGATTTGAATATTACTAAATAAGGGAAGGGGGAAATAGAGACGGGCGGGAGAGGAGGAGAAAGGGAAGAAAGGAGGAGGAGAAAGGGAAGGGAGGGAGGAGCCGGAAAAAGTCGGAGGGGCCCCAACATGACACAGTGCTCCAGGGCCCCAGGGCCTCTTAACACGGGCCTGTTCGTGTCATATACTGTACTATTTTAAAGATCTGCCTAGGCCTAAAGCTAAGCACAGCCAACCAGTATAATTAGATCTACGAGGGCTGGGGATGCTGGAAGACCTTCATCTCATTGAAAATGAATTAATTGTATCTGATCTACATGGACCAATTGGGGATTCGCTTTCCTGTATGCAAACAAGCACACGGGGTATAACGGTAGGGCCTATGTATCAGCTGCGATGGAAACCATGCTTCCAAAGTTGGATATTGTCAGTCATAAACACCAAACATTCGTTATAAGGTTAACAGTGTTGACAGTGGTATCAGTGGTTGGCTGTGAAGAAATCAGTTGACTGGTGAGTGGTGAGGCTTCAGTTTTTCTTTGGTCTAACGCTAGCTGTGACCTAGCTTCGAGCTCAGTGATTGGGTGATCGTTTTCTACTCCTACCTCTTTTGCTGTACCACATTATGGCTCCGCTCGACCTTCCTTTTACTTTCGATTTCAGAAGAAAAATCAACCACAACGGTTTAAAATGGCTATTATGCGCTCTTATGAGTGTTTATCTGTTGATCCTACAAATTATGGCTTATGCCGAAATGTTACTTACCGATTCAAGTTATATAGTCCCAAAATTCTTTATATAACAAAGGCACCTGTGGCACAAAGAAAAGCAAATATTGCTCTTCGCAAGGTCCGAGTCTAGACTGCAGCTACAGGGCAACGACACACATGAGCCCAGTGCATCATACGTCAGGGCTGATCCAGAAGTTTCTAATGGAACACAACAGGGCGTCGTAGTTACAGTTCTGGTTGGCATAGAGGAGCTAAAAACAGCGCTCACCTAGTGAATACCTGGGTAATGAGAGCCGACAGAATGCCAATCGCTCTGGTACCCTTTAGTAGGAATCATTTTGACGATGATAAAATTGTTTGGCAGGTTACAGAATTAAGCCTCCGTTTGGAATAACAAAATTATTCCTACAAATCGGGCAGTCTATTTCATCGCCCGGTTTCTTATCCTTTCCATACTTTTCCAGACATTTTAAACAGAACGATTGAATACAAGGAAGACTTTTAGGATTTGTGAAGATCTCGGTGCAAATGGAACATTCCGTTACATCAGCCATTTGCAGATACAGGTTTATACAATCGCAAAATTCTTTATATCAAAAGCACCTTGTGTCACAGAAATAGCCTTAAATTGCTAGTCAACAAGAACTAACCCTAGACCGCACCTACGCAGAAACGAGTCAAACGACGCATAATTTCGGTAGATCCAGAAGTTTCAAACGTGGCAACAACGACGCATTTAAGAGATAGGCTACAGTTATGGCAGGCGCAATGAAATTAAGCAGCGCGAGCCCGTTTAAATCCATGGGTAGCGAGAGCCGAAGGAATACCTGTCGATCTGGTTTCCATTTGTAATCCATTGTTTCGAGGTTGTTAACTGAGTAGCCTAACAATGCGAGATTAGAGTTTACAAAAGGTTACTCTGTTGCCTCAGTGAATTGCTTTCCAACTAATTTTCACATACGAACTGGTCTGTCCGTTTTAGAGTGCGCTTGCGTCGTAAGATTTTAAAAATGAATAGCGTCGTTATCATAATTAATAGACAACGCAATCAACTCAGATAACCATGGTACGATTTGTGGTCCCACAACGGTCCACTTTGTGCCACTGGTGGCAGCGGGGCACCTATGAACTTAACTGTTAGCGAAACAGTTCTGATAGATTCTTCTTTAAGAAAAACGCTTAGGCCCATAGAAAATCCATGAAACATTGAAACATCACAATAGCTGGAAACCTTACACTGGCTCCCTATCCGCCAGCGCATTGAGTATAGGATTGCCTCCCTGGTGTGGCGATGTCAGTTGGGCCTTGCCCCATGCTATCTGCGGGACCTCTGTCGTCCGGTATCGGGCGCCCAGGGTAGTCGCTCCCTTCGCTCCTCTGAGAGGGGGGTGCTCACAGTCCCGTTTGCCCGCACAGCTGCTATGCAAAATCGTGCTTTCTCAGTGGTGGGCCCAACCGTCTGGAATGGGCTGCCCTTGGAATTGCGTCTGCTTCCCAGAACGCTCTCTGACTTATTCTATGTCAACCTGAAAACTGTTCTTTTGGCCGTGCTGGAGTCGGGAGCACCTCTGAGTAGTTACCTTGAAGAGGTGCTATATAAATCTCCTGAATGAATGAATGAATGAATGAATGAATGAATGAATGAATAGCGTTAGGTAAGTCATCGTTGTAGTAGGTTTTCAGAGACTGATAAAGGAATTTTGAAAATCCTGATCAAATGAATACTAATCCAATGACTTCCTAGCGCTATTATCATGACACAGTAGGCATTGATTAATGGCTGCAGATTAAAGTCATTCGATGGGAAGGTTCAGTTCACTACGATACCATCTGGCGTTTAATGCGATCGTCTTTTCTGGAGAATTTTCTCCAGCTAACGGAAACGTACAAAGCAAAACGTACAATCTGAAGAACCTAGGAACGGTCGCGTTTGGCAAAGGTCGTCCGCTCTGGACCAACGATCAAACGCCTACTGCTAATTCAAATTTCTTCAACTGAGTTCT
This sequence comes from Aporrectodea caliginosa, assembly GCA_020284085.1. NCBI lineage: Eukaryota > Metazoa > Annelida > Clitellata > Crassiclitellata > Lumbricidae > Aporrectodea > Aporrectodea caliginosa. The sequence continues at coordinate 9,690 of JACEVL010002779.1, forward strand.
ACATGTTGATTCAGAATGCAATAGGCAGCTTCTGTGATGTGTGCAGTATATGGAAGTCGCAGTATGTTGTCTTGTATCTCACCTGTACCAATTTTACTTTTGCATTTGCATAATTATGGAAGTCGCAGTACTGTCCTCAGACTGATGGAAGGCATTCAGCTTCTTCTATAGGACCACCGTCAGCGTCCAGGTCTAACCCACATGAAGAAACACGATCAATATATAAGATTAGGGCCTAAGCAGGCGAAAGTTGATGTCTGTAGCCGAAGGTTAGCATTCCAAATTCCCTAAATAAAGTCGTTCATACAGTCATGAGCAATTCTTATAGGCTATTCGAACTTCTTCCTTACTGTTGTCATCAGTCTCAACATTATTATAGCAACGGCGCTATATAAATTCGCAGTGGTGTAAGCCTACTAGTGTATCATACAAGATGCAGTGCACGGATAGGGCTGAAACAGTTCTCGACCCTCTGTAAGGAAAGTGGATGTTGGCCTTTTAATGGAATTGAAAGAGGGACGAGTGTCTTCCTTCCCTATTTGGGTCAATAGTGACAGGGTCCTTTGAACGTTTTTGGAACTGGGGAAGAACATCGATGTCGCTGGTTTTGTTCTTAATGCACTGTACGGGAAACTGCAGAGAAACTGCAGCGTATCAAGCAATTTTTATGCCTATTTGGTAATAGATGGAGCGAGGAATTTCCTAAGAGCGAATCAGCACGTCGCAGAATTAACCTAAATTGAATATTATATGTATTGTATATACATACATACATATACAACATATATATGTATATATATGTATATATATATATATATAGTTCAACACCAGTATATGATTGTTTGAATATACAATGATGTAGTCTATTTCTGCTGAATGTGTTTGACAATACTGTTCTTCTTTAAATCTCATAAATAGTTGCAGGACAAGAAATAATAAAATTCAAAATCAGTATTCAAACACGTTACTGTTGCCACGCCGCGCTCCAGTCCACGGCTGGGCTTCTTTGATTCATTATTTACCATAGCAACTAAAATCATCTCTAAGCCAAACAATTCCTTTATCGGTGAGATGAGCTCTAGCTGCAAATTTTCGCCACGTTCTGTGCTAGCCTACCGAGGTTCATACAAACAAAATAGAACAAAACTTCAATAGCGTTCATAAAGTCGAAGTTGACATTTTCGAGCATTGAAGACTTCAGTTTCTACCACTTCTTGATAAGAAAGCGCTTATTCCATATGCATAGGGATCCTTTCAAAGCCAAAGTATCAGCCACTGAAAACACACAGACCTCTAACTAGACATAATTTTAAGCTTATAATCATATTTTCATATCTAGGATTGCCAGAAATGCATTTGATTCATTCATTCATTCATTCATTCATTCATTCATTTTAAGCATTTATATAGCGCCCCTTCTAGATACTAGGCTAATCATAATGGACCAGAATTAAGGAGCGGAGCTCAAGCGGGAGGTCATTCCAGATGGAAGGGTCCACAACCGAAAAAGCACAGCGCTGCCTAATAGCCAAGCGAGCCCGTGGAAGTAGGAGCTCACTCGTCGCAGAGCGGAGCACCTGAGGTACTGCAACGTCGGACACTGTATGGCAAAGATCACACAAGTTAAATTAAAGACAGCCAAGAATGCAACGAGTGACCAGAGCAGCAATATGGTTTGAAATCGGACGAGGCACACACAGCCAAAGTAATGCATCACGTATGACTGCACAGACAGAGGTCAGTTTAGGAAGCGGCCCAATAAGCTGATGAGCCGAGAGCAGCACTCGAACTGGTCGTCCTACGATCTAAAGCGGTAGGCCAACAAGTAAGGAGCAGCAGTGACGACAAGGACAACGACCGCGCAATGAGAGAAAAAGAGTGAGAGAAAGAGCACTCGATGCTAACGAAGCTGTTAATAACAATTTCGAGAAAGAAGGTTCACATGTTCAGAGCAAAAAAATGCTCAGAGTCAAGGGTAACTCCTAGATCACGATATCCAATAGTTGAGGAAAGTTAGGTGGCAGACAACCCTGGGAAAGGAACCCGAAACAGATGCATTTTAAGTTTAGAATTGAGTAGCATTAAAGGGTCTACGTTCAAAACCGCGATCACAAAACAGCGATCGTCAAAACCGCGATCACAAAATAGCGATGCACAAAACAGCGACTGCATAAAATAGCGATCATCAAAACAGCGATTAAATTCGAAGATTGACTTATTTAATGTAGCCTACTACGTTGATTGGTCCTGATTGCGAACCTAATATTAGCGTTAATTATTTTACTAAACCATTTGAAGTTGTTAGAGTGAGAGCGGAAATGACAGCGTGGATTGGTCCTGATTGCGAACTTAATTGAACGTGAAATGTTGTAGTTAAGTAGGCCTACATCGCAGGACAAAATAACAAATCCATATCGAAGAATCCACAGAGAAACTGCAGACAAAATAAAGCATCGTTGGCGATTACACTAAACGACCTATATTGGACTACCTTCGTGGAATTGGACATAATTTAAGTCTTCAAATTTAACATTACATTTGTTATAATTATGTATACTTCGTGATACATTTAAAACTTTCTATAGTAACTTGGTTAAATCGCTGTTTTGATGATCGCTATTTTATGCCGTCGCTGTTTTGTGCATCGCTATTTTGTGATCGCGGTTTTGACGATAGCTGTTTTGTGATCGCGGTTTTGAACGTAAGCCCATTAAAGAAGTAACAGAATGCACAGAACTTGACGGTGGAGTCTAGTAGAACTTCAGGCCAGGCACCGAATATAACGTGACGCCCAGCAATGGCCTTGCGCAAGGCACAACATCAGTCAAAAATGTCTACTAATGAGTATAGTGTTTCTTGGTATAAGGGTGAGTAGAGAACAAGTCCAGCTGATTTAATGCAATGTAAACTAATAATCGGTCAACTTAATTACAAAAACGCGAACATAATAGGGCCCATATCTTAAGATTGTTTCTCAAATTATTGACCATGAACACAAGATTATTTCAGGCCGATGGGCCCACAATAATAGCCAACTCACAGCCAAGTGACGCTCACCGTCTCTGATACGAAGGCGTCTTTAAAAGCTAATGCACAGTATTATTATTATGCAATGCTAACATAAAGTAAATATAATATAAATGCAATATCTTAATATGAACCTCTAACACATCGAGCCATGTTCATTGGCAATTGGCTATAGAGACAAAAGTGTATAAACTATTATTATAATTTAAAGCTATTAAAGTTAACCGAATATAATATTCTTGAATTTAAATAGTTTACGCACCAGAAGAATCTTTGAATGTTACAGACGCTGTTCCTCCGCCTCCTTTGTAGTCGATTTCGTCTATTGCTCCACCATCGTTACTTTGATTCTCAAATACCATCCGCAAAATATCAACCGAGACAGTGGTTGGAATATTTTGGACGACTACGGTTCTGCATTGTTTTTCAAGGCTGACTGATCCGGTCGCTAAAAAGCGAGGAAGATTAATAGATATTACGGTCATCTTCAAAGCATCTGAGTAGGCCTATGTTTATTCTTATGTGTAGTACGGTATTCAGTCTTTCACTAAAGATTTTGGCTGACGAGACCATTGCTTCAATCCCTCCTTACTTTACTACAAGAACACATACATCACTCGTAATAAAAATTGCTACCATTGAAAATGCACCATTTACCGGTAGTACGAAGCATCTCAAAATACAACTCAGGAGTAAATTTCTGTATAACGGATATCTGGCTCCAGTCCGTGGTGAAGAGGCTGATTCACCAGCGATACCTTCCCTGTAATAATCCAGCAGTTGAACAACTCTGCAGCCTTGCTGATACTGCCCTGTTTTCAGCACTCCTTGGTAACCCGGGTCAAGCCCTTCACAGGCTGTTCTCACCTGCTAAGCCGAGGTACAGATCCCATGACAGAGCTTTGCAACAAGCAGACAGCATGAGAAACACTTTTATAGCCAGAATGCATGCTGTATACACATATATAATTATACTGACTCTTGTGACTGGATTTTTGTTTGATTATCTGCGTTAGATGTGTCTTTTCTCACCCTAGATATTTGTCCACTGGAGTGCTATTCGGCAGCCGGTTTAATATAGAATATACTTACTTGCTTACTTTATCTAATGTAAAGCTTCACAACGCAGTTGATAACAACGAATGTAAGTTTTACCAGAACATGCCTGTCTAATCGGTAGGCTACATTTTGAGTATGGAGCTAATTGTCCTTTCTAAAGGGCGAAACGAAAATAACTCAAACCTGGATTTTTTGAAACTTTAGGTATCACGTGATCTTTTAAGCAGATAGTTTTGGCATGACCAAGCACTTGACCGCTTGACGATCCATTTTGCATATCTCCTATAACATTAGCGATTTTGTTATTGCGCAAAACGTCTTCGAGGTTTGACGATTTAAAAACGATCTTGTCCCAGCAGCAATCACAGCCGCAACAGATTCCTGGCTGTGCAGTCAACTCTTGAGCTCTTGTCTTCATCTTATTAGCTTCACGACATATATCACCAGGTGCTCCTTTGTTCAAAAGTTCATCCAAATATCGAGTGTAGCTTTCAATCGTAATTTGAAATCTTTCCACATGTTGTTGTGCACTTTCTATTTCCTTCAGTTTATTGTCTTTCATTGCAGTCAATTTTTGCATTAAAATATTTGCGTGAGAGTCAATGAGAGCCTTCAGACTCGTTGCTTCGTTCAAAATCTGTTTCCCAGTTTCCTCCGTTTCTGCGAGCAAATCTGTTTTCAATTGCTTCAATTTCTCAAAAGAGTCTTTGCATTCCGGTAACCTGCGTTTGGTGGCGCACAGGTCGTTCTTGAGCGCTGACGAAAATTCTTCCGATGCTTTGGTAGCACTTAAACATTTATGTGATTGGTGACTCTCAGCAAAACAAAGAAAGCAGATTGTAACTTTGTCATCTTCGCAGTACATTTTAACAAGTTCGCCAGGATGTTGGCTACAGTAGCTGTTGCGGGAGGCGACTTCCTGAGGTTTGTTCCCGATTTCAACAACCTGATGATATTGAGAGACTTTCATTTTGCTGTGAGTGACACCACAACGCCCGCAAAGATTTTGCTCACATTCGAAACAAAACATTTTAGCCTTTACTCTCTCTTCCTCTGGACAGGTTGCACACATGGCCTCATCAGTGGTTGTACTTGCAAGTTTTCTAATCTCAACCATTTTGCTAATGAAAAAATTGCTTTGCAAATTACAGAAGCCTCCGTTTGGAATAACAAAATTGCTCCTACAAATCGGACAAGCCATTTGATCGCCCGTTTTCTTATCCTTGCCATACTTTTCCAGACACTGTAAGCAGAACGAATGAAGACAAGGAAGACTTTTAGGATTCGTGAAGACCTCAGTGCAAATAGAGCACTCTGTTAGATCATCAAATTGATTTTGAATCGAAAGTTTGAGACTCCCAGCCATGACAGAATCTACGAAAACAGTAATTTAAAAATAATAACTTGCGATTACGCTAAACTTATTTAACGATAATAACCTACTTATTAAACTGCAGAATATTATTCAAGTCTTTGAACAATATCTTAAATTATTCGTTGTTTGCATGGTCTTCACGGACTATATTCACAGCTTAAGGTACTTAAATGTTCAGAAGGAAAGTTGCTTCCGATTATTTTATGGAAACATTATTTTTATTTTCTATTGGCAATGTAATAACGTTCGTAGTGAATATCCTACCTGCAGAATACTTGAAAACTCTTCCTACATGATATAAATATGACAATTTAAAAGACTACCGTGGTATTGCGGTTTCACAGTTGTAGCCTAAGCTTGAAAAATGCATGAAGCACTACTTCAAAGTTAAGCGCGGTAGCAAATTTATTAAAGAGCATTGGAAAGCTCGAACGCCTGAAAATAAACTAGTGAGGTCCAATACGGGATTAGCTTTCCTTTATGCAGACAAGTAGGCCGACAGAGGGGATAGCTAAATATCAGCTGCGATGCAAATCACTCTTGGGGCAGTCGGACAATGACCGTCATACATACAGGGATGTCTTATTATATTTGGCATATTGTCAGCTGTAATCCGTTAGTACGAAGAGAGATGGGAGGGAGGGAGGGAGGGAGCGAGGAGGGAGGAGGGATGGAGGGAGGGAGGGAGGGAAGGAGAGAAAGACAGAGAGAAACAGACAGACAGACAGAGAGACAGACAGACAGAGGGACAGAGAGAGAGAGAGAGAGAGAGAGAGAGAGAGAGAGAGAGAGAGAGAGAGAGAAAGAGAAAGAGAAAGAGAGAGAGAGAAAGAGATTGTACTATCGCTAGCTTGACCCAATTTCATGCTGTGTGATTGGGTGAACTGTCTTTCTCTCGCGTTACTCTGCCCCAATATCCGACGCAACTTTTACACTTTTACTTTCGATTTCACAAGTAAAGTCAACCACAACGGTTTAAATTAGCAGATGTGCGCTTTCAAGAGTATTTATCTCTTGAATATACAAATAACAGGCAAAACCGATAATGTTACTTACTGTTACAGTTATGCAGAATCAAAACCCTTTTAGCAGAAGCACCTGCTCCACAAAATCAATCAAAAATGGTCGTCAACAAAGTTCTAGCCTAGACTGTACTCGCCCACAAAGCACCGTGACTTCCGTCAAGGCCGATCCAGAAGTTTCCAACACTGCCACAGCGGGTCGTTGTAGATACAGTTTTGCCAGATACATTGAAATTGAGCAAAGTGAGCTCGGTTAGGATTTGAGTGGTGACAGCAGACTTATGTGCGAGACATCAGTCTTCGAGATCTAGACCGAGACAGTGGGGAACGAGACCGAGACACAAGGTCCAATAGAGTTCAAGACAGTGATAACCGCCCATTTTCAAAAGTGATGGAAATGGAAAATGCACCAAATCCCGAAAACAATTTTCCTCTCAACTGTTCAAGTCTATTACCATGGACAAGTCACTGAAATCAGCAGATGGCCTGAACAGTGTAAAGAAATTAAATATTTCAGGCATCACGTTGAGAAACCAGGTGTTGTTTGAAGCGTTTCTCTTATCGTGGCTTGAGGGCGTTTAGGCCTACACCAACGGCAAACGGCGCTGCAGCGCTAAAAGAAAGATAACGCGGTATTGATCGAATCTGACGGAGCTGATTGAAGCATGACTTGCATACCGAATTCACTTGATCAGCCATAGATAGGCTATCTCTCCGTCGATGAACACTCCCAGGTAATGGAAAAGGTGTTGCGAAAACCAATCCGGGAATGATGACATGTGCTGTTTTTGTTGAGTTCCGATCCAAAGGTATTTCTTTTTGGTCGGGTGAAGTCGGAGCCGATTTGATGACATCCACCCTTGTGTCTCCGTCACAGTATTCAGAAGTGACGTAAGACAGGCGAGAGAATCCGATGGTTGACAGCTGGAGTAAGCTGGACGTCATCGGCGTATTGATGGACGCGGGATTCAAGGGATGTGATGACTCGGATAAGATCAGCTGTTCGTAGGCCCGCGATGTATAGGAGTGACCCAAAGAGACCTGAGGGATACCGACAGGACGGTCGCCCAGGCTAAGCAGTCTGAACCCATTGTCATCCTCATTGTTCGCTCATCCAAGAACGATCGAAGCCCGCTAATCCACATGAGGTACTGGGGCGTGTCACCAGAATCTCCTGGTCAACCGTGTCAAACGCTGCGCTGACGTCAAGAAGAGCAAGCTGCGTGAAACGTCCTGAGTTGATGGCGTCGTCGAAGCCAAAGAGCAGTCGCGAAAGAAGCGTTTCCGTTGAATGACCCTTAATATAAATAAATGTATGCCTTGGCTGTTCGTCTGGTCTTTTCCAGCTCATTGGGGACGCGGCAATCAAGGCTGTTAACAGACATCCAGCTTCTGCTCTAGTGCACTGTGAGCGTCCAGGTCTTAGCCCCCACGAAGGAACACAGTCAGTATGTAAGATGCATGCAGGCGAATTTTGGTGCATAACCGAATGTTGGCATTCCAAATTCCCAGATCGAGGCTGTTCAGACAATAATTGCGAGCAATTGCTATTCTCTGTCGAACCTTTTGTTCACTGTTGTCATGAGCTTCGACGTCATTACAGTAACGGCGCTATAGAAGTTCGCAGATTAGGGTAGGTCATAAGTGAACAAGAATTGATGCCATATTATTGTCTAATTTAGAAATGCCGCTCAGTTGTTTTCTTCTCATTTAAGGCCTTCTCAACCATTTAAACTATTTTTCCTTAGATTTTCTTGATGAAAATCGCTGTACTTTGTTGGAAAAACAAGAACATTCATAAAATTTAAAAATTCAATATTCATACACTCTGATTGTTGCTATGCCTCGCTTGTCCTCTTAAATTAGTTTTTCAATAATTTCTACAATTGTCTTCCAGCCAAATAGTAGGCCTACCTTCATGTCTGAATTATGTAGTATAACAAAGCAACGTTTTCGTTATATTTAGCACTCGAATTTTAAAATAGTTCATGGAAACAAAATAAGCAAAACTTCAGGAGCGTCTGTTCTTCGCCTTCCGAGCTGTCTAGTCCCAAACGAAGCCCGTCTTGGCAGTTACGCACTTCCTCTCTCTGGCAACCGTCTCGTAGCTTCACTTGACATCTCTGTACAGTCCCTCTTATACGACGCAGCGCTTGTGAATAAGTTGGTGCCCTGCAATTAGCTTTAGAGTAGCGCTTTATAAATGTGGAGTTTACGATTACGATTAAGTTTGTGCCTGTAAAGTCAATATTTTCCATCATGGAAGACAGTAGTTTCTACAACTTCTTGATAAGTAAGCGGCTCCCCCATGCGGATACAGATCCTTTCAACGCCAAAGCATCAGCCACTGAAAACACACAGACATCCAGATAGACATCTTGTTAAAATTCATAACCAGATGTTTAATTTCTTTCATGGACATCCATTAGTTTAGGAAAACTAGAAGGTAGATGATCACCTAAGCAAGCCGAAGCAGAAGAACGAAATTGAAGCGACTCGCACAAAGGCCAGTGCTGGGCTTCTAAAATTCAATCTTCAATATTGAATAAAAAAGTCTGTTATCAATTAGCCAATGATTTCTTTATTCCTGATCTTTAACTTAGTTTACACGTGAAATGGCTGAGAAACGAAAGGAAAGGAGTAATGAATCTGAAAACTTCAATATTGCCACAGAGAACGCCGCAAAAACCAGCATTGGTCTTGTGCGAGACACAACAGTCAGAGTATCTGGTGAGCGAGCAGAAAATTCGTTGGTTTGAGAGGTTAGCAAAACTTCAATGTTTTATCATGTACATTATATAACTGTTGTCCCATTGTGCATTTGAAAATGATGTATTAGAGACTATATTTACTTACTTACTTAGCAAGGAGAAGAGATTGGCTGATGTATTACATAATAAATTAAGTTTGTGGTGGTAAACTTAACTGAAGAAAAGCGAATACATTTACTATTATGACAGTTCTGAAGCATTGCCATGACCATGAAGCAATGGACATCGAAAATCTCTTTGACCCAGAACAATTATTGTCCAGGCTAGTCAATTGACGCCCACAGTCTCCGATACAAAGAAATCGTTAGAGGAAATAATGTAAAAGTAGGCTTACCGTTTTTAATGTCATAAACCGTATATAATATAAAATGTATTCTTTTAGATATCGAGGCAAAGGCATTCGCGACTTAGAACTATTATTTTTATTTTTATCATGAATATTAATTTTATTATTATTATTATTATTATCATCATCATCATCATCATCATCATCATCATCATCATCATCATCATCATCATCATCATCATCATCATCATCATCATCATCATCATCATTAGTAGTAGCAGTTGTAGTAGT
>JACEVL010002780.1:0-18106 GCA_020284085.1 Aporrectodea caliginosa
GGTATGCCTCGATAAAGGCTGTTACAAAACCCAGTTTGAAAGATAAAACAGTGGATTTCAATGAATAGAGAATTAATTTGGTTTGTTTTATTAAACTATTTTTATTTCATATTTTATTGCCAGCAGGTCTCGACGTCATATACCCTGAGGCTTCGTGAACTTCCCTACTACTAAAATGACTTCTCTGTCACAGAATAACTTGTGTTACTGACTTCGCGAAGACTTTACACCGTGAGTAGCTCTTGGTTCTTGCCTTCAGATCGACCTGTTGTTGCTCTCTCGGTGGTGCAACAAAGGCGCTATATCAATCCGATTTCCGCTTGTCCTCTTCCCAATGGAGAGCATCACCGCCTCCAATCTCAGTACCTTCACTTGGGGCAATGGGCCTTCGACAGGTGCGTCCTCCTCCTCTATCCTCCAACAGCATCCCTCCCCTGATCCACCGCCAGGGTACGACCAGTACAGGGTGGTGGTCGACGTCTACCTGGCCGGGTCGTTGTGCCTCGTCGGCTTCATAGGGAACGCTCTGTCGATGGCCGTCGTCCGAAGGGACCGTGACCCTAACCAGACGACGAACTGGCTGCTCCAGTCGTTGGCTGTCGTCGATTCCCTCTACCTCGTCGCCTGTGTCTTCATCCAACCCATCAAGACCATCAACGAACACACCACATGGTCACCGCACCTCCTCTCCTCCCTCTTTCCCTACCTGGAGCCGCACATCTGGGCGCTGGCGTCCACCGCTCAGACGATGACCGTCTGGGTCGTCCTACTCGTCACCTTCGACCGATACCTGGCCGTCTGCATGGCAACGCGGACCAACCTCCGCAGCCTTCGCAGAGCCAAGATCGCCGTCTGCATAGTGGTCGTGCTGGCCGTTCTCTACAACGGTCCGCGCTACTTCGAGCGACAGGTCGACCTGACATCCGATCCCCTGACGAACCTCACAGCCGTTCGAACGAAGAAGACGGCCTTCAGAGAGAGCAAGATCTACTTCCTCGTCTACAAGACCATCTTCTACTTCATCTTTCGCGCCTTCGGTCCCCTCGTCACGCTGACCATCCTCAACGTCCGTCTCATTAACACCCTCCGTCAGATGAAGCAGCGTCGCTCCTTCATCGTCTCCTCTCGTAGCGCCAGACATCGCGAGAACATAACGACGATGTTGGTCGTCGTCGTGAGCGTCTTCGTCGTCTGCGAACTGCCCGATCCCTGCCTTCGAATCGTCGTCACCGTCCAGGAGTTCGTTCCGGGCATCGGCATCGACATCTGGACGATGCGCTACGCCAACGCCGTAACGAACCTTCTGTTGACCGTCAACAGTTCCGTCAACTTCATCATCTACTGCCTCGTCGGACGCAAGTTTCGCCAGATCTTCGTGCGCATGCTCGTCTGCGATCGACAGTTCGAGGCGACATCTGTCTGCGATCCGACGCACTCCGAGACCATTCACCTGCACGCCAACGGGACCAAGATAATGCTTAGCAATGTGGCGCTACAAAAATACGTGAAGGGAAAACCGGTCGATTTATGATTGCTGTTAATATAACAAACAGCTGCTGGTGATCCGTTTTGCATAACTTTAACGAACCCACAGCCAGGGATGTAGCGAGGGTGTTCAAGAGGTGCATGGAACAGGGCCCAACTCAAGAGAGGGCGAAAATTTTGAGACGGAATGATTTCATTATTAAACTGATTACTTTATTTTGAAATATGAAATAACCATCATACATGAAATAAATGTAATAAAATTATATAAAGACAAATAAAAGTGTGTGTGTATATATGTCAGATGACTACTAAGAGTAGCTCCGAGCTCCGACGCTTTAGGTCACTGGCCTGCTATGGATTTCTGTCAATATAGGGTGTGCAACTGTCTCTATCAATGGCTAGAGTACTTAATATCGTTTATTTAACGACGCCGTCATATACATGTAGCGACGATGATAGGCGTCATCCAATGGCTAGAGGCGCTGGCATAGACCAGAATTGGTGCAGAAGTCAAATAGAGCGAACTGCCATGATTGGTGGAATTTACGCGGGGAAACGTGCGCTTGCGATACTGCGCTGTGATTATTGGAAAAGCGAGTGAAAAGAACGCGGCTCTTTTAGCGCGTAGATTAACCCATAAAACGAATATTATTACGACGTTAAACTTTGGAATAAAAAGGAAGGGCGTCGTAAAAATAAAATAAACGCGAGAAGGGTGCACTTAGATACTTTTGCTAGTCAGTCCGAGGGTTGCGCTCGCGTCTGCGGTTGTGATTCGTACTCTTGAGAATTGTTTTAGTACTTTTCCTGAAAACACGCTGCATCGATTTCTAATAATTCTTGTGTTAAAATCGCACTGGAGATTGTTGCTTTCGAACTAGAACGGCGACGGAGAGAAACTCTTCCTTCTTCGAATTTTGTTCTTGCAATGGTTTGGTAATGTATGCGAAAACTTTCGGTGTCGATTGATTGCATTGTGAACAATTTTGCATGTATCTTCCCTGCTTAATGAAAAAAGTGTATTGCTATTGAATGGGCGTGTGCTAATTCGATCCCGATGAAACTGTAACTTTGGATAAGACTAAATCTTGCCAACATGCAATGCGAATTTAACTTGATCCTATCTCCACCTCTCCTAAAAGACTCTGCCTCTGTTATCACAAAAATAATCAATCTATCGCTTTCTACTGGCAACTTCCCTATGGTCTTTAATAGGCTGTTATGAGGTCATTGAGGTTAGTGTTTTATGATGCACGCATTAATTTTACGCTAAGCTCTATATAATTATAGGCCCTAGAGCTCAGCGTAAAATTAGTGCGTGCATATATAAACACTAAACTCATAATAGCCTATTAAGAGGTCCTTAAGACGTTGTAGGCTATATATAGACTGCATATAAAATTATGGTAGGCCTACTATGTATGAATAATTATTATATATTCCTTAACCACAATTTTTAATCCAAGCACAGATCGTCAATTGCACTGCGCATGACCAGAGCTGATTCTGCACGCGATAGTCATTGTAGCCTATCCTGTCCAGTATGATTCGGATTCGAGGTTTTACCCAGGCAATAATGATACCGCGGTAATGTGTAAGTGTGTGTAACAATCATTAGTGTAGGCTATCGCTTAGTTGAGTAGTTGACCACAAACAATGTCTGGATGATTGGGGCATCTCTTCCAGCAGAGATCTGAACCCCAAATAAAAGTAGGAGGATTTTTATAAATTCCATAATATTTGGAAATCCTTGTCAGTGACGGAGTTTTGAGTCGTTGACTTTACAAACAAGAAAATTATTTATTTCCATCAATTTTACAGTTGACAGAATTTCAAACAGATTGAATTACGCACATAATTAAATTTAGAGTTAAATTGTATTCAGTGTGAAGACACTTAAGGTCTACAAGTGGTATGTATACATTTATAATGTTCCATAGCGCGAGTTTTCGCCCACTTATTACACGTAACTTATATTGCACTATATTAGCCTAGGCCTATATGCAATTGTAAGCGCTCATTTATATAGCGCCTCTTCAGGAAAACTCATCACACGTGCGCTTCGGATGGGGCTAAACAACACCACGTTTAAATAGAATGGTCAGCATGAACAAAACTAAAACTAAAACATTTGGCACCCTGGTGGTCTTGTATTGATCCGAATGTTGGTGCATACGCGGAAAGAGGAGAAATGCGGCTATTGTTGGCGGAAATGAGTTGACTACGAAGAATAGGCGCCTACCGGGTTGAACCAGACGAGACAGGATTGGCAATGAGATGATTCGGAAGGAGTTGAAGGGCTGAGTCGACCTTTGGGAGGGTATAGCGGGAATCGATCCCGCGTCCATGCTGATCTTCTGCTATTCGTTACGGAATGTTAACCATTAACTTAAACCTAACCTCCCAAGCAGGATTTAGGATAGGCCTAATTAAGAGCAGGCTTCGCACATGTAAATCGCATGAGAGACTTAGCCAACTTGCAGTGTTGAGCATAGACAGTGATATTCTACGCCAATTGGATTTTAATCAGTTGATTGATGACTTTGCCAATAGAAAAGCGCACAGTGTCTCTACTGAGACAACTCAAATTGAGACCTAACTGTAAGCCGAACTGAGCTACAATTAACTGTCTCAAGCTACATACATCTGCTTTTAGTTTGTTTAGGTCCCACTTATAGCTATTTTTACTTTCTTTGTTCGTCTGTATCAGTGACGTCTATGAAAACTTAGATTCATTCATTCATTCATTACTTGAATTTATATAGCGCCTCTTCAAGGGAACTACTCAGAGGCGCTCCAAACCCCAGCGCGGCCAAATAGGACCATTTTGAGTTGAGAGAGGATAACAAGTTTAAAGCTTATACTTTTGTTATGTATTTGAGAAATTATTTAATGCCTATTAATATTATAGAAGACAATTTATTTATAAGCAATTTATTTTCATTTACATGATTTTTAAAAAATAGTTAATAATATTGCCTTTAACATATTTGGAGACAGAGGCAGGAGACTTCCTGTATGGTGGCTGACAGCAGATACCAGTTTATTGTACAGAGAAGCAAGTAGAGTCTCTGTAGAGTGGCATTTACTGACGCCAGATTGGTGGGATTGAAGAATGAGTGTGAAGAGAGGTAATCGTTTAGCCGAGTAAGGACAATTCGTTCAGTTAACTTAGATAGAAAGCAACGATAAGAGGTTGGACGGTAGTTATATAGGTTTTCCTTGTCAAGATTTGCTTTTTTGAGAAGGGAGAGACGAGAGAGTGCATAAGAGATCTTTAAGACGTTGTAGCCTAGTAGGCTAGTCTAGGCTATCTGTATAATTATGTGCAATATACCCTATAGCTATATAGGTAGGCCTATACGTCAAAGCATTGTCTATAACGCTGTATTTATAATATATGTGATTTCATGACAGGTGTAATAAATTCGTCTATTGCGTATATATAACATCTACTATAGAAGGATATAATATATATCAATTAGGGCTGTTTGAAGGTCACTGTAGCCGGAAGTTAGCTTCCGTCATCAGATCTGTCATAGAAACCTCCTATGCTTTCTTTACCTGATTCGCAAGGCGGTCATCTCCTTCAGTTAATGACTGTTCGGCCATCAAATGACCGACCGCTGGCCACTGCAACGCTGACCGTTATTGACTGATTGTCTTTGGCTAAATGATTGATGACTGAGATCGACTGGACAGTACTGGTTACTTTCAACTGCAATGCATTTTATTTGTCCAAACCTCCATAAAACTTTAATTTACTTATTTGAACATTGTGCCACGGAAACCTAATCATTATGGAGGTACATATTGTATGTAAAATTGTTAAGAGTGGCCTACCATTCTATCACCTCACACGTGCACCTATTGAAAAATTATTCAAGACCCACACCCACCCCATTTAGTCACGGTGGCCGACTGGTTAGAGCGGTTGACCTGTAACGCGGAGAGTACGGGTTCGACCCTCGTTCGGGGGTGGTTTAACTGTGTAGGGACCTTGAGCAAGTCCTTCGCGCACAATTGCTCTGCAATATTATTGCTTCTGCGCCGGCCGCGGCGTGTGCACTTCTGAGCTCAGGGACACCTTAGGAAGAAGGGCGATATCAAAGGCAGTTGTATTGTATTGTATTGTTAAAAGGAATGTTCTGAATGTTCCCAAAAAGAGAAGCCCTTCTGTACAGACTTGAGACCGGATTTTGTTCATGGAGTGTTTTTGATGTACCCTTTGTGGTCCCGTTTTTGTGTATATTCCGGATCTCATTTTAAGTCTACCCTAATGTGGATAACGCTTGTAGTACCGGTAATTAATTAGGTAAGCCAACGTCTTTTCCTGAGTCTGGCTGTATGCTTACTGTTCGACCGGTTTGTTCGGTGTTCATGTTGGAAGTGTGAGCATATATTTGTAAATAAGAAAACACATTTTGTTAAATACTTTGGAAAGTCTTATTATTCCCTATCACATATTTATATAGTTTATATAATGTATAGCTTATACCGGGTAGGCTATCCCTAAAATAAATAAAAAACTTGGAAATCTAACCCTCTCACTTCCTTAATTTGTTTCATTTACGGAAACAACACGGTGGACAAAATCTTTTTTTGTACAATATTTGAAGTGGCTGTCTGAATTACAGTGCAAATGGTTTCTGCAAAAGGGCCAAAATAGCCCTAATGCAAACATGTGTCACCACTACCTTCAGCAAATTTTACTAACGGCTCACTATCGCCTGACTTCGCCCAAATGTTGCCTAAATATATAATCTGTCATTAATTAATTCATTTTATTTTTTAATATCAGATAAACGATCAATATTTAGTCGGCAAATAATTATTGCTTAAACATGTCCACTGGCCTAACAGTATGTGTCCTCCCTGTGCTCCCACCCCAACGCTCGTGAATAAGCTTACTTTTCACTTAGCTTTAGAGTAGGACTATAGCGCTTTGGAAATTTGTAGTTAACGATTACGATTATTTGCTCCTGAGCGGCAGTGGCTTTGCAGATGTGGAGAGACCCGGAAACACCTCGATCGAGGACCTCAACCGCTGATGCGGATCACAGCGATGCGATGCCGGTGCGATGCTACATAGAGTACGGTGGAAGATGTGTCCGAAAAATATTGCCATTGGTTCACAGCTTCACATGACCTACAACATCAGACAGCAACTATCCAGTTGAACTATTAATTGGAATGCGAAATCTTGTCCGGAAATACATTAAGTACACCATGTAATGCAATGAATTCCGTTGACTCCTTATATACTCTATTCATCGCCACAAGCTCAACTGGAGATCCGAAGAAAATAAGAAACAAATCCGCAATAAACTAAAAGCCTAAATTTCTTTAATTTCAAACTGTAGGTGTTTGTGCACCTCTTTGATTTCAGACTATGATAGGTATTCTAACTTTTAATTTTACTCCGTCGCCACTTGTCCAGCGCGAGAAATGTTCTTATTAAACTGGAAGTCGCATTACCGATGCCGCATCTACAGCATCGCCCATGCGCCAAAATAAGGATTCGACTGCCCAGGCTTTTTGATTTTTCAATTCTTCTGACAAAATTATTGTTTCGCATAATTATGTCATTTTGATATTACGTTAACACCATACACGAGACTTTAAACGTCGTCGTCTAACTACCCGTGCTCGTAGGGACTTCTCGATTGCGGTGCGCCGGTGCCACGGATCTGGAATACTCTTCCGCGATCTGTGCGTGCCACTAATGCAAGCATGTGGCCATTATGCCATATGGTTTTCTCTCGACTCTTAAAGACGCATTTTTTCAGCTGTTTGATCATTGATGGCCACATGTTGAGCGCTTCTGTGAGACTCTTAAGTGGCGCTATATAAATATCTTGTTACATTACAATACATTACATTACATTACCCAGAGCCCCAGACCATTAATTGGCCCGGACGTCATTTTACTTAGACAATAATTTTACCTTGCTGAGTCGCGAATCTCGTGCCAAATGGAGACGGGTGGAGTCGACACATCTCCACCCTGCACACTATGTAGCACCACACCAGCTTCAGCGGCTGGTTGATTAGGTCTCGGGTTGACTCATTGACCCGAGGTCAGCACTTACTTAAGCCTGACACCTATTCCATGATTAAACGTATTAAAGTGAAAACGCAGTCTACATGCGTTTGTCTGCTATATATAGAATTGCCTACTGCATTATTCTGTTTTTATAGGCCTTTCCAAGGTCCACCTTTCCCCTATTCAGTCAGTTCTAAATGCTGCTCCCAGATTGATTGCTCGCCTTCCTAAATTCTCCCATACAATGTATCTCCTCGTTTATGATCAATCAATTGCACTGGCTTCCTCTCACAACCCGAATTCAGTTCAAACTTCTTGACCTAGTCCTTAAGTCCAAATTGGACATATCTCCTAAATATCTTAGGCATCGCATTCGCTTCCCTCTTTCTTCAGTTTCTCATTGACCTCTCCGCTCCTTGGTCAGGCATAGGCTACTCTTTTTGTTATACGAGTTAGAACCACAATGGCCCAACTATATTTGTTGCCTCTATTGGGCCCTCGATCCCTGTAGAATGCCCTTCCCTGCTCTCTAGGTGTTACCATTCTTTCTAGATCTCTTCCTAGTGCCTCCTCCCCAGTGGTTAAATTCAGCCGGGTCGCGCCGGGTCTCAGATCCGGCACCTCGGACTTCAGACCCGGCACCTCTGATTTGAGATCCGCCACCTGCATTGTGAGACCCGCCACCCAAATTATGAGATCCGACACCTAAAAAAGGAGACCCGCCACCCAAAATCGGATTAACCAATTCGTCAGCCTCACATTGGGTTTCAATATTCACTATCATCACAGAAAACTACTAAGCCTACGTGTTTACTTAAGTCGCCTGCTCTTCCTCTCCTTCCCTCTCTGTCTGTATGTCTGTCTCTCTGTCGAGTTCAGATTAATATATTATAGTCGCTGCAGTCATGGCGTACTAAATATTTCGGTATCCCCGCGCTGGCAGAGCCCGCAGAGGTACCGGACTACCGGTCATGGCTTAGTTGCAAGATAGATAGAGCCCTGATAGCCTTTACATGATATAGGTCAATGCTCGAGCTTTCTTCCCAAGACTCATATAGGCCCCACACATTATAGAACCGTGTATATGATCCCCTTTCCAACATTGTAAATGGATTGATGCACAACAGCTATGATCTATGTCTAGTCAGACAGCTTTGATCAATTTTTATTTACTGAGCTCTTCAGTGTGAAAGTAGCCTACATGCATTCCGCATAATTATCAATTTTTGGCATTTGTTGTCAAGTGTTTTGTATGTTATTACATTGATATGTCTATCAAAGCCTAGTCCTCTGTAGGCCTAATATGTTATGTTAAATGATGTTTATTTCTTTTAAGTTAATGTTTATGCTTTGCAATAGGCTAATGGATGATGTGCCTTGTATCACGCATTTAAAAATTTTCATCCGAGTATTTTTACACTCGAAAACCCCAAAAAATTATAAGTATGGACAACTACGTATAACTTACATACATACATATACACAGAAGGGCCTAAATATCTCGGTAATAGTTTCGCCAGTTAGGCTAAAGTTTTAAATTCAAAATAAGACTTTGAGACCCGGCACCTCTGGATGAGCAATTTAACCACTGCTCCTCCCTCCTCAAAACCTTCTTCTTCTCTAGGAGTTCTCGCACTGTGACCGTTACTGTATGGCCACTGCGGTTAGTAGAGCTATATAAATTAATAAATATAATACAATGGGGTCACTGCTGTGAGTGGCGCTATATAAATTAATAAGTATAATACAATAGGGCAAGCGATAAGTAGGCTACCTACCTTAAATGTAAAATGTGTTTTTCTACAGCGAACGCATGGCCTGGGATCTGCTCATATTTGAATTTCTCGGGTGAGATATTTCACCACAAGCGGTTAAATTATTTATTCATCAAAAGGTGGAGGAACTCCGATTTTTGTAAATCTAGAACCACATTTAAAGTCTATTGAACGAGTCTATACTGACAGTAGCTAGGCTACTATAGCCATAGAACGAGTATGCGCATATTACGAATATTAAGATTTTTAGAAATTTACGAATATTGACGAATATTAAAATGGCCAACGAATATTAAATTTTTTGAAATTTCCTTTAATTCTTAATTCTTCAAGATCCGGAATTAATTGTACAAAATTCAGTGCTAAAAACTAGGCGTTAGAACAGTTACATGTTACAGTTACTCATCCTATATCAGTAACTTCACAAGTTCACATAGTTTATTGTTCAAGTCTCAATAGGCCGATCATGTGTTTTGCCGGAATTTGCCGCCTTTTGTAAAATGGCGCCTTAGACTGCCGCCTATATCTCCTATACCTAAGGCTGGCCATGGAGTACGGGCTGGCACTGAGCGGCATAGCTAGTTCGTATTTGGAGTTTGGACCCGGACGAGTGACATCAATATGAAAACAACATACAGCGACTTTATAACGAAGCGCCTCATTGGAACTCATTGAAACGTGAATCTTATTCATAATACTGGCATTGCCCATACTGAGTGCGGGGTTTTCAGAGATAGGAGATCTAGACTGCAGACACACACACACACACACACACACACACACACACACACACACACACACACACACACACACACACACACACACACACACACACACACACACACACACACACACACACACACACACACACACACACACACACACACACACACACACACACACACACACACACAGGGCCGTAAATCCTGGGGAGGGAAAGGAGGGAATTCCCTCCCCACTTTTAAGCCTGGGGAGGGAACGTGAAGGAATTCCCTCCCCACAAATTTTCTAAGCTGTGACATACAGTCATATTAGGGTCACAAAGCTAGACAACTGCCAAGTCTGGTAGGATGATTTATTGTGGGAACATGGCTACTGCAGGAAACAGTCGGCTTGAAAGATATATAACAGGTGTGAAAGATAGATTTCCTTCTTAAGCCAAAGTTGGCAGAACTTATGTTGTGACAAGCGGTCAAGCGCAACGCACCATCCTACAAGACAGGGCAGACAGAAAGTGTTCGGAGACAGGACGACAAATTATGAAGACAGCTGTGATATATATATATATATATATATATATATATATATATATATATATATAATATTCATAGGCGGAGACTTGGTCTTGGGTTTGGGGGGACCGGTGGAGCGGCCGAAGGACGATCGGCGAGGCGCGCAGCGCCGAGCAGGGAGGAGGTTTGGGGAGGGGATGTGCCCCTCCCCATCTAAATTTTTGAATTTCCACACTGTAAAGGTAGCATTTTAAGCTGTCATCTGAACAAAATTGCTCAATAATTTGAGTGCTGATAGGAACCAGCTGTCACTCGTAGCTTACACGTAGTTTGAGTCGTGTTTGAGTTTGGGGAGGGGTTTGGGGAGGGGATGTGACCCCTCCCCTATCTAAATTGTTTTGAAATTTCACACCATAATGGTAGCATTTTAAGCTGTCATCTGAACAAAATTGCTCAATAATTTGAGTGCTGATAGGAACCAGCTGTCACTCGTAGCTTACACGTAGTTTGAGTCGTGTTTGAGTTTGGGGAGGGGATGTGACCCCTCCCCTATCTAAATTTTTTTGAATTTTCACACTATAATGGTAGCATTTTAGGCTGTCATCTGAACAAAATTGCCCAATAATTTGAGTGCTGATAGGAACCAGCTGTCACTCGTAGCTTACACGTAGTTTAAGTCGTGTTTGAGTTTGGGGAGGGGCTTGGGGAGGGGATGTGACCCCTCCCCTATATAAATTTTTTGAATTTTCACACTATAATGGTAGCATTTTAGGCTGTCATCTGAACAAAATTGCCCAATAATTTGAGTGCTGATAGGAACCAGCTGTCACTCTTAGCTAACATGTAGTTTGAGTCGTGTTTGAGTTTGGGGAGGGGTTTGGAGGGGGATGTGCCCCTCCCTATCTAAATTTTTTTGAATTTCCACACTGTAAAGGTAGCATTTTAAGCTGTCATCTGAACAAAATTGCTCAATAATTTGAGTGCTGATAGGAACCAGCTGTCACTCGTAGCTTACATGTAGTTTGAGTCGTGTTTGAGTTTGGGGAGGGGTTTGGGGAGGGGATGTGACCCTCCCCTATCTAAATTTTTTTGAAATTTCACACCATAATGGTAGCATTTTAAGCTGTCATCTGAACAAAATTGCTCAATAATTTGAGTGCTGATAGGAACCAGCTGTCACTCGTAGCTTACACGTAGTTTGAGTCGTGTTTGAGTTTGGGGAGGGGATTGGGGGGGATGTGACCCCTCCCCTATATAATTTTTTTTGAATTTTCACACTATAATGGTAGCATTTTAGGCTGTCATCTGAACAAAATTGCTCAATAATTTGAGTGCTGATAGGAACCAGCTGTCACTCTTAGCTAACATGTAGTTTGAGTCGTGTTTGAGTTTGGGGGAGGGTTTTGGGGAGGGGATGTGACCCCCTCCCTATTTAAATTTGTTTGAATTTCCACACTGTAATGGTAGCATTTTCAGATGTCATCTGAACAAAATTGCTCGCTGTCACTCGTAACTATTATTATTATATTCATGAAATATTTCAGAAATATTGGGGGATATAAGCAGCTCCGTCCCCCCCACCTCAAGTTTTGGAGGGGACCGTCCCCCCCTGTCCCCCCCTAAGTCTCCGCCCCTGAGAATATTCAAAGTGTGAACTGTCAGGGTGAGAGAACCATAGACTAGATCAGTTCATCTCGAGACCTCGTCACTGTATTCGGGTGTACAGAGGATTATAAATAATTTTAAATAAATGAAATTGATAAATAAAGTGCTGTAATGTCTAGCGGATCGCCTTAAAATCATTTAAACAGTGTTATCTGTCGTTTTCAAAGTCATCAGCTGGAAGCTGTGCTGATAAGTAGCCTACAACTAAACGGTGCAAGTGCACAATATATTTTAACTTCATATTTATAAACAATTAGCCATAGGCCCAAAACCTAAATCTGTGCATCAGAAAAATTGATAAACAGCCTTATAGGTGTACATTTTATTTTCTTCCACAAAGAAATCCTTATTGGTCGCAGTTTGTACTTGTAATCGCAATCGTAGTTGCAATCTCGAGATATCTTCATCGCCAATGGTACAAAAGCTATGTCGCAGAACCAGCTTCTTCACAGGCGCTCAGTCAAAACAAAATACATATTTATAAACAACATCGATAGGCAGAGGATCAAGATCCACCAGCGGTGGTAAAAAAGTGACAAAATGACAAAAATATTGTTAGGCCTATACATTATATCGGAATAATGTAAGACTTATAATTTTATCCGCCTTAGGTCTGTACTTGGTTGAGGTTGGCTGACAATTTTTAAACACTTTACGGGCCACTGAAGAGCGAAACCGAGAGAGAGAGATTGAGACAGACAATCTGACTGACAGCGTGTGTGTACGTGTGCGTGCGTGTGTGGAAGGGGGGAAAGTGTGCACACTTCCGAAGGGACAATTTTCCCTCCCCACTTGTCGAAACAGATTTACGGCCCTGCACACACACACACACACACACACACACACACACACACACACACACACACACACACACACACACACACACACACACACACACGGACACAAAAAGAGACAGAAACAGACGGACTGAGAGGGAGATACATCATAGAGAGATGGACAAAGCCAGACTGAGAGTGAGTGAGAGTGAGAGGGAGACAGCAAGCGAGCGAGCGAGCGAGAAAACTCAAGCTGCTTGTAACATTATACACAACGTTTATCATTTAGTTGGCTCTCACTACATGTGCATGAATCACCATTCAAATTCAGCGCGCAAATTATACTTTTTATTGTATGAATGTTACCAAAAACGTTGTGTGAGCGACCTCCCGCCTCGGCACCACAAAACTTGAGTGAGTGTTTTTGCCTTTGGCTCTATAGGTTGCCGGGGCTCCTGGTCACACATGTTCTTAATTAGTAGTCTTAAACTAGTTGTAAACAAAGCAAAAACAGTGACGTCGTCAGCGAATATTTACGAATATTTACGAATATTAAAAATGCCCTAATATTCACGAATATTTACGAATATTAAACCCTGAAGTCACGAATTCTCGTTCTATGACTATAGCTACTCGGATAACACATAAAATTTGTGAAACAAGTGAAACAAATAATTGATCATGCTTATTATGATCGATAATTTATTGTAATAAAAACACAATCATGTTAGGTGGCGGATCTCATCGTTCAGGTGGCGGATGTCAAGTCCGAGGTTCCAGATTTCAGATCCGGCTGAATTTAGTCAAATCTCTTAGCTTACAGCCAAGTTTCACACATAGGGGCCAGACTTGGATTGTCTCGAGGCACTATTTCGGTCTCGAGACGTCTCAAGCTAGGTTTTTTTATATCGATCGGTCTTAATTGGGGGGGGTCCGTGGCGCGTTGGATAACATCTGGCGTAGAGTGCGAGAGGTACCGAGTTCGAGCCCCGTACGGGCGGATATGCTTTGTAGGCTGCTATTAGCGCCGTGTATTACAGGCTGTCTGTTCTGTTAGTAGTTATAACTAGTTAAGATTGTTTCAATTGCATAACATGTAAATGTACAGCGCAGTGCGTTTGTCAGGCGCTAAATTAAAGAAACGATATTATTATTATTATTATTATTAATTGGTCTCGGATCCCACTGTTTCGGTCTCGGTCTCGGTCTCAAGGTCATTTCTTGACTTTTTGGAAATTGTCTTGAAGGGAAAGTCTTGTTCTCTTGTACAAACGGTCTCCATAGTTCTCGCTCAAACTGTCTTTAGTTCTTAACTACAGTCAGCGCTCCCAGCTCAACTCCGGCGAAAAAGAGCAGTTTCAAATGCTTGTAAAAGGTGTATGCTGAGTCCTTAATTAAGAGAACACGCCAGATTTCACCTCCTTTAGATCTGAGATCAGAAGGAAAGTTATTCCAATGCATGTCGTAGTCCTAACTACTTTAAAGGCACAACGTTACGTTACAGCTTTGATCGACGTAACGGAAAGGTAACAACAATAATTAAGTTCACCTCGAGATGCAGAACGAAGATTTCCGCGGTCAACCAAACCTGATGTGAGGCAATAGAACTCCCACAAGTAGCTAGAGGTATAGGCAGTGGCGGCTCTAGACTTTGCAACAGGGGGGGCCACGGGGGGCCGAGGGAAACAGATGGAGGGGCCCGTCTATTTTCGTCAAAAGTGAGAATGGTGACAAGAGACCTGTATTGGAGCTACATGAATTGTTTAATCAACAGCCTCAAGTTAAGACACAAATGGAAACAGACTCACTTTGTTAAAAGTAAAACCTATGAACTACAAGCAATACATGCCCTTTTAATTAAGTGCAAGTTTTATTAAGACTGTCATGCCTAGAGTCAAACTGTTCCACAAAGGCACCCATGATAATCGACTCTGCACGAACACATATTCAACTAACAGCATTGATAAACTGGTCTCTCTGAAACGAATATCAGACATAATTATTTGCTTTGCAGATAATTAGGCTATGTCTAATATCAGAAAAGACTTGTGTTTTGGCGTTAAAGATTGTAGGCCTATACCAATCATAATAGTAGGCTAAGCGAATGGTCAGAGAATTGTCGATTTAGTTCGGAATGATAAAGGCCTAATAACTGGATGTAGACAAGTTGCCTAAATGCAGTCTGTGGGTCCACTTCAGAACGATGCCCAGAGTTTTATCTGCAGCAGAGCCCGAAAAGCGCCTGGGCATTTATGAACACACTGTTTGAGTAGTACAGTTTTAAGTTCGTTGAGGAAGGATTCAGATACAGTCTCAGTGTGTCGGCGTAGGTCTAAAGGAAGGGCGTTCCAAACCTACCACTGAAAAGGCTCGATTCTTCATAGTTGCAGTATGAGCGAACGAAACCAGGAGAACTCCCTTTTCCGTACAGCATTGGGGATGACGTCCTTGGATACCCGAAGTCAGACAGCATATTGCTCTCGGAGGCAAATTGGGCGAAGCCTTAGCTGGTGATGTCGCCATACCAGGGCAGCTACCCTGTACTCAATATGCTTGCGCATAGGAAGTCAGTGATGGATAGCAGGAAGTAGCTTATACGACAAGAAAATAGTTAAGACTCCAAGGAAGTAAATATATAGGTCGTGTCTGTGAAAACACCACGAATAAAATGACATCGGATTTCATCATGCATCATGCTTAAAGCAAGTAAGTCATACCTTTGAAAATATCAAAATTAAATTATACCATATTTCATAATATTTTGGAATAAAATTTGGGGGGGCCAGTGGGGGGCCACAACCTCAGTGCCCCTGGCCCCCTGTAGAGCCGCCACTGGGTATAGGCCTACCTTGAGACTGGCACCGCCAGACGCAAAACGAAATCCTAAATTCAATGCGTTGGGAAATAGGCAGCAAATGGAGCATTTCACGCGTAGGCTAATGCGAGACATCATCAAATTGTGAAATACAACCAACTTAAGCCTAGGACTGCACGCAGCCCGTCCTCAAGCTACCCATGCAGGCTGTTAAACTGAACCTAGTCCACTGTGGTATACATTATTGAGCGTTTGTCTCGTGAAAATACGCTATTGCTCACTTAGGCCTACTCACTTAACTGTTATTGTCACTCAGGAGTCAGAAAAAGCTTAATTCACAACGGCCAATCTATAACAGCCACCGTGAGCACTTATTACTCTAGTCTAGCATAGCCTAATGGTAGTAGGCCTATGCATTTCGTTGGACGGTAAGTTTGTTGGTAGCTGACTGATTCTCGCAAAGATGATCAATTCGAAGTATAGGCCTATATAGGCCTATTATAGGCTAGGCCTCTAATGTACGAAGAAGAATCTCGACTACAATAATGGGTAGAGATGTTTTGGCATCTCTCCTCCGATGTTGTGGTCAGGAATTAGTTTAATAAGCCTACAAGGTCTCTGACCACGGCAGGATAATATTAATTTTATGTTCATTTTCACATCGCAATGGTATTTATTTTACTTTCTGTAAATCAAATACCATTAAGAAATGCGCTATACTATTTAGTCTAGTGAAGCGCTAGAAAACGCGACTCTCGCTCGGTCTCAATCACTTCCTGTTAGACCGATCTCGATCTTTCTTTTTCCGACTTCAGTTCGTAGGCATACGTAGCGAAAATGAGGTTAGCTAAATAAATCCTTTTAAAGTACCTCAATCCTTATTTTACTGTGTAGAATTGTTGGATTTCTGGAAATGTTTATAAACGCAGTGCCCATAACACTGCAAATTTAAGTGAATTTCGCTCTTTTCGCTTGAAAATAACTGAATGAATAGCGGGTGGAAGACACTGGCTTTGATCCACGCGGCTCCGGTCTACCCGTAATAAGAAACCCAGAATGGGTTGAAAGCTGTGCTGTGTTGAGATTATTTATTATAGGCAGTTGTAAGCAAAATCTGTCATTTCTTTCCAACGTATTGCAGCGTGAGTTTCGTGGGTAAATGGCTTAACTGCGTTAAAAATGATCAGTCTGTAATACAGTATCTGTGTATGGATGTCTGTGATACAGTACTTGTAATAATAATCTGTTCAGGCCAAACGATTGAAATAAATCAATGAACGAATTGACAGCTGCAAGAGGGAGACTTTTATTTTGTAAAGTAGCCTCTAAATTCTAAAACAATGTTGCTTGTGTCAAATCCTCTTTAGTTTCCCTTTTGCTAGTTATAAATCACAGTTACTTGTGATGATTTAATGTAGCATAGTATTTTATTGAAGATTTTTGACTTTTTTTTAAGGTTTTAACTGTGATTGTTTGTAATTAACAGCAAAATTTCCCGAGATATTCTGTTGGAGGCAATCAACAGTTTGCTTCAGACTTCACAGGAGAAGAAGAGGAAGTTTACAGAATCTGTTGAACTTCAGATTTCCTTGAAAAACTATGATACCCAGAAGGACAAGCGTTTCAGTGGAACTGTGAAGTAAGCTATAAACCATTAATGTTTGCATTTAATTGTGCTAACACTTTCTTGTTTGTGCAAATGGAAAGGCTCTTGTGAACATGTGACTTAATGTTTATATGAATGGGGTCTAATCAAACTTGCTTTGATCTTTGCGTTTCACTCTATGACAGGCCGGAATTAATTTAATAGACAAATTTCCTTCACAACTGAATTGCTCTGGGTCTATCTGAAACCCAATTTGAAGAAAGTGGTGAAAATACAAACTTTACTGAATTCATAAAAACAACATTTCTACCAAGCGTTTGAATCGTGAGAATTTATGGACTAGTCGGCCATTATCCTGAACAGTATATTGTGCAGATTTGTGAAGTGAGTTTTAAAGGTGGAATAGTGCATACAGAAATGATTTTTTGCATAAGAAATCAGCAGTTGTCTGCCTTTAGTTTTAAATGTGGCCTATTAATAACTGAAGAAATTTTTACTATTAGATGTATACCTAATATTTGTATATTTATTAGGAACCGAGTAATGTAAACCACTGGCAGAATGTTGAGAGAATGTGATGACAATTGTATGCCACACAACATTTCATGTATCATGTCTAACAAGTACAAGCACATACAAACAATTAAATGGCACAGACTTATTGAGGATTCATTTCTAAACAAGTTCCATGTTCGCCCTAAAT
>JACEVL010002781.1:0-16877 GCA_020284085.1 Aporrectodea caliginosa
CCACGAATGGTGATAATGTTAATAATAAAAAATAGGCTACTAATATTCCTAGAGCGGTAAGGTTTGGTAATGATAATTTCACCGTCAACGGAAATGTTATTTGTGTTAAGTGCAAGTTTTGTAGTGAGAAAACTATCATTTCAGACAAAAACTGGCACAACAAAAAACTTTTGTTAAACGCTTGCAAAGACTCCATACGGAGAGGTGAGTAGTGACTGACAAATCTTAGATGAACTCTATCGAGTAGGCCTAATGTAAATGTAAGTCGTCGAAATTTCTCAGCACCACACGAAAGCCGCGATTGGAAAGACAGCTTATTCACCGAAGAAATGCATTTTATGAATTGCACTCTGAGACTGCCAGCAATAAACCTTTGAATCTATAGCAGCTTATATAATTATATGGAATTCATGTGTGTGAATGGTGCTCACTTAGCCAAATGCGTGAGTTTTTCTATGTTCCTCTGAGTTCTATGTTCCACTCGAAAAGTCTTCCACTGCGTGTGCGAGATGGTGCATAATAGCTCTGTTAAGAAAACATTGTCATCTGTCTCAAAACGCCACTTAGGTAGTCATTTTGCGAATCACTTTTACTGTGTCCTATCTTAAAACATATTATTTAATGCATTTTCTTTGTGTTTTGCTTCATTAGTCAAAAACTGCCTACAACTAGCATGTTCCTATTTAAAATGTGTACAGATATGATTCTGTCTTATGTGAATGACACACATGCTTTGTTCGGGACTACATCAAGTTTCTTTGGCAGTGGTGGAGCAGGTGCTACACAAACGTCCCATTTTGGCACGATAATCACGCATACGGCTACAGCAATCGAAACTGCAGTGTCGTGCAGACCTGCTGCATCAAAATATTCTAAAGCTATCTGGTCACTTCTGTCCAGGATCTTCGGTGACAACCTGGTTGAATACTTCGATGAAGTTGATTGTTTGGACGTTTGGAAATGCAGCAAAACTGTTTTTGACAAACTGTATGAACCAGCGCTTAGAGTGTTGAGTGTGTCAGCATCTAGCGCTAATGTTGAACGTGTGTTTAGTGTAAATACTAAAAAGCAGCTTCGATCGACTCTGAGTGACAAGATGCTCACATCCCTTATATTTCTCAAAAAAGAAAAATTCTAAATGAATGCACGTGGCAATACACCATTGATTTTTCAAGGCAGTAAATATTATCGTTCTTGCAGTAGCCATATGTACTTGTACGTCCCATTTTGTACTTGATACCTAAGTACTTGTATACGTACCTTAGACCTTAGTACATGTACTTGTACTTGCAGCCTTTCATGTTCTGGCCGATAAATATGAAAACATACTAGTTTTTATACAGTGTGATTTTTGTTAACGATAACGATAACGAAAATGTTCGTTAACGAAAATAAAAATGATTTCGTTAACGATAACTATAACTAAAAAAATATCTTTAACTATAACTATAACGAAAATAACAAACAATAACGAAAAATTCATCTTTATTTTCGTTAATATAAAAAATAAAAATGGGAAGTGCAATATGGACGATTCGACATACATGAGAACGACAAAATGCGATATTTTTATTATGCAATTTGTCAGTTACTTTGGAAACTCGTGTATTCATGAAGCTGAATGCACCCATGCTTCAAAAGGCTTTCAAAGCACTTAGCAAATTGGGAAACAGCGTGTTAATACACACAATTTTGCTTATAGCCTTAATTATTGTAACTAAGTAGTAACTAAAATTAACTAAAATAAAAATCCATTAACTATAACTATAACTAAAAATAATACTAACTATAACTATAACTATAACTAACTAAAAAAAAAACCATTAACTATAACCGTAACCATAGCTAAAATAAAATCTGTAAGAGAGAATGACACTGTTTTTTATGTATATGTTACAGACAGTATGTAAAATCAGGGATTTTGTAAAATGCCTGAAATTTTTAGGCAATTTGGCAAAATCCCCAATTCATCGGGCACTTTACAAAATCCCTGAAAAAACCAGGGATTTTGTAAATTCCCTAAATCTGATGATGAAAATTTTACAGATTGCCTGAAAGTGATGAAAATTATCGAAGTTTTACAAAATACCTGAAAAAACCAAAGATTTTGTAAAATCCCTTAAATCTGATGATTACAGGCAATGTGTAAAATCAGGGATTTTGTGAAATTTGTAGGCAATTTGTAAAATCCCTAATTCACTCGGGCACTTTATAAAATCCCGGGATATAAAAAACCAGGGATTTGGTAAAATCCCATAAATCTGATCATGTCCGCCTTTGGCTGCGTGTCCGACATGTCCGCCGGCTATGTTTCAAGTCATGTGGTCGGGGCCGTGACTTGTTTGTTCCCTTCCCCTTAAGAGCCTAAATAGAGCTTTGAGTTGTCGCGGCGTATTGTCAATTAATAAGAATAAATAAATAAATAAATAAATAAATAAAATTAAACAAATAAATAAATAAATATAATTACATTCATTTATTTAATCAATTAATTAATTTATTAAATTTAATTAATTAAAAAATTAGTTAACTAACTTTATTTATTTAATCAATTAATTAAATTTAATAAATAAATAAATAAACAAACAGATAAATACAATAAAATAGATAAATAGAGAAATAAATAAATGTAATTATTTAATTAATTAAATTTATTTATGCAATCAATAAATTAATTAATTAAATTTAATTAATTAAATTTATTTAATTAATTGATTGTTAAATAACAAAAAAAAAATTAAATAAATAATTATATGAATAAATAAATTTAATTATTTAATTCATTTAATTAATTAGATAATTAATAATTTAATTAACTAATTATTTATTTATTTTTATTTTTATTTTTTTTTTTTTTTATATTTACATATTAAATTTAATTAATTAATTAATTGATTAAATAAATAAATTTAATTAATTAATTATTTAAATAATTAAATTAAAAATTAATTTATTTATTGATTAAATAAATAAATTTAATTAATGAAATAATTAAATTGATTGATTTATTACTATTTTTTATTTTTTATTTTATTTTTAAAATTTTATTTTATTTTATTCAATTAATTAATTAATTTAATTAACTAATTTAATTAATTTAATTTATAAAAATTAATTAATTGATTAAATAAAAAAAATAAAAAATAAAATAAAATAAATAATTATATGAATAAATAAAATTAATTATTTAATTCGTTTAATTAATTAGATAATTAATAATTTAATTAATTAATTATTTCTTTTTATTTCTTTTTATTTTATTTTTTTTTTTTTATTTATATATTAAATTTAATTAATTAATTAATTGATTAAATAAATAAATTTAATTATATTGATTTATTTTATTCTATTTATTTATTTATTTATTTATTCTTATTAATTGGCAATCCGCCGCGACAACTCAAAGCTCTATTTAGGCTCTTAAGGGGAAGAGAACAAACAAGTCACGGCCCCGACCACATGACTTGAAACATAGCCGGCGGACATGTCGGCCACGCAGCCAAAGGCGGACATGATCAGATATAATTATGGGATTTTACAAAATCCTTGGTTTTTTATATCCCGGGATTTTATAAAGTGCCCGAGTGAATTAGGGATTTTACAAATTGCCTACAAATTTCACAAAATCCCTGATTTTACACATTGCCTGTAATCATCAGATTTAAGGGATTTTACAAAATCTTTGGTTTTTTCAGGTATTTTGTAAAACTTCGATAATTTTCATCACTTTCAGGCAATCTGTAAAATTTTCATCATCAGATTTAAAGGAATTTACAAAATCCCTGGTTTTTTCAGGGATTTTGTAAAGTGCCCGAGTGAATTGGGGATTTTACAAATTGCCTAAAAATTTCAGGCATTTTACAAAATCCCTGATTTTACACATTGCCTGTAAAATATATACTTAAAAACTCGTTATTTGAGTTTTCACCCGAAAAATAGCAATTAGCCTACTGTTAAAACTTCATCCTGCTGGTGGCAAGGCTTAACCTTAATGTAAAAACCTCAAATTTGGATTTTTAGACTCATCTCTATGAGATGCATTGGAAAATGAATTTTCTACTTTTAATTTTTTGGAGCACCCTAACGTGCATGTTTATCAGTTAATTGTTTCATTTCGTCTTTTCTCTTCTCTACATCACATTCTAAGCTTACCACCCTTCGCTGCATTTCTTCCTTCACCTTTACAAGTTCCGCCTTTTTCACATGAGTCTGAGCGATGCATCCATTCATAGCTTCAGTGTTGTTTTGTATCTGTTTTCGAAAACCATCCACACATTTGCTAACATGACCACCTTTATGATTATTATGGACCTCGATGAAGCAATTGGAGCATACAATAGCTGTGCAATCAGCAGAGTATACATCCAGAACCTTCTATTCATGAATTTCACAAACCATTGGAGGTAGATCGCTCACCACATTTTCTCCACTTTCATATTCATCTATTGGCATCAATTTATGATTCTTTGTAAATTTAAATTTTCTGTGTTCATTGCAACATTTTTCGCACAACTTGTGCTTGCATTCAACGCAAAATGTATCAGCTGTTGGAATTTCTTTTCCTTCCTGTTCCTTACATTCCTCTAAACACACAGAGCATAAGGCTTTCGTTACTGCAGACGGGTCTGAAACATTTGACACTTGTATCAGTCTATCAATGAAGACATTTTATAAAGTCCATGAAATTCGTCTGTTGGATCTTGAATAGTCGTCTACATATTGGGCAAAGCATATCATCTCCAGGTCCTTTATTGGTTTGAAACCCAGTCTCTTGAAGACATTTCATGCAGAATGTATGAATGCATGGCAAGGCTTTCGGATCAGTGTAGACTGCGGTGCATATACAACATGCAGTCATATCCTCAAGCACTTCCTCTAAGTCGAAAAATCTACAGCACTTTCGGTTTTACTATTGACATTAAGTTCTTACTACGCTATTTTTAACGTGTACACGTAGACGTAAAACAGCAAAATTCATTTTAGCGCTGGCTTATAAGAGTAGGCCTAGTTTTGTTCGAGTGAATATAGGAAAATCTCTAACAAAATACCTGAACGCAGTCGCAGTCTCTAAATTGTCATCGTAACAACTTACTGTCAGAACGTATTCGTTGTACTCAGAGTTACGGGTTGAAACGTTGATATTTTCTTAACTGCATTTAATTCAACAACGCCCATTATTATGCCGATGGCGTAATCGCTTGACTGACCCTCAATACCTATCCTTGCAGACAACCAAGCACCAACAGTTACACTTTATTTAGCTCAAGTCAGACATTATAGATCAATTTTCTTAAATAAAGAACCAATACGTTGATGTTTTATCCTTGGTTTGAAAGTTCGATTTAATGATCCAGTCTGGATTTTCAAATGCTTACAATTTCAGAATAATAACCTTATGAAAATTTACCGTTAGCGCCACAAACTGTTGTGGAACAAAACAGCTAAATTTCGGCACAAAACAGCAAAATTCATTTCGAGGTTAAAATAGCACTTGAAAAATAATTCATTGAACACGAAGACTTGTGGGGCCTTCGCTATTTACCTCGTATATTATATTGAATCTCGATGTGCAGCCTATAGTAGCCTATTATAACCTATAGGCCTACTTTAAAATTCAGTGGGTCCCAATTACCATAATCAATTCGAATTTGTTAACAAATTCAACGGTTGGCAGAGATTGGGAGAAATATTTCTAGTATTGATTGAGGACTGTAATACTATGTAGTACTGTGAGGCCCTTAGCGTCGCCAAGGGGGAAGGGGCAGTCGAGGGATTCGTGCAAATCCGGTGAGTTTTTGTGGTACCCCCCCATGTGGTTTACAGAAGTGTCGGAAGTGAACATCACCCTATTGCAGTTACTGTAGAGTGACTAGAGTCTCTTTCAGGCTGGGGTGCGACTCAGGATCACCAAATGGCTGCTGCTACTCTTTCGACCAGATTGAAGGCTCGTGCCATGACGCCTGATAAATGTAACATCAGGTTCGTAAATTATTAGGAATGACTACGAAACAGAATTAAGAGAGCTTCTTATTGCCACCAGTCTGCAAGGTCACACGAACTTTGACCCCTCTAGGGATGCAATGCAATATGTAGGTCTCGCGCTACGGGCCTAAAGGCAATGAAAACTGAAATACGTTTTCACTGTATAGTGCCAAAAGACTTGTGGCACTGTAGATGAAACGACAATACACACACAACATTTTATTTAAACTGTGAATTTCCTTGTATACAAGTCATTCTCATTCTCTTCACCTATACAAGACTTGCGTGGTAGTGTTTTTAGCTCCAACATAGTAATCTACGCGTATAGCTCAAACATACGAGGCGTGTGTTTCTCTCATATTATAATAGACCTAATAACATTTGTTTGCTTGCCGAATGAGTTGCATGTGATTGTATATGCATATGAGACAATATGTTTGAAAGCTCAAGGCTCTAAGGTTTCAGTAGGCCTGTGTGAAAATGGGGGCTCAGACACTACTGGACCATCAAAGACATCGCCCTATCACCAGATAGGTTGATGCTCACACCCACCAGCATTTTGTTCACTAAGGAGGTATCCGATACAGATCGGCCATGGGCGTATATGCCCGATCATAATGCACATAAGTAACAGCCTCACCACCGCTTAAGTAAGAACTAGGTTTTAATCAGAGATGAAGACGCTACATAAGGTATTAGGGACTCTAGGACGGAACCCTATGGAAGACCAAGTGAGACCATGGACCATTCGAGTTCCTCCAGAGTGGAACGAACACAAATATGATAGACGGCGACCAACGACACCGAACGACCTTTAAATATTCGTCAAAAAAATGCCATGATTCCCAGTGTCATACACACTTCAAATAGGGCGATGAGAATTACAATAGCTCCCAAGATGTCCACAGGAATGTTAGAACAGATGATTGATCTCTGAGAAGTCCGGCATCGTCCCAGGTTTCACAGTTCTCCGGAAGTGTGTCTCTTAATGCAGTGACATTGTGGCGTTGAACACAGGTTTGAAAGACGCTCGACTGTAGGGTGCTCCAAAATGTAATGTATTTCCCAAAAGTTCCCAAAAGTATTGCTCCAAGGCGATTTTCCCATTCCATTTATCACTTTGTTCAACTGTACCAATTTTCAGACCAATTGAAAAAGGTTAAGCCTTGCCCCCGGCACAAAAATGTTAAAATATGTGAAAATATGGGAATTTGCTTAAAATCTGCAATATCATGGAGATAAAACGTAATTATTTTCATGATGATTAACTTCTTTTGTGAACTATTGTGTGCAGAGGTGTAGTATTGGTA
Organism: Aporrectodea caliginosa; assembly: GCA_020284085.1. Lineage (NCBI taxonomy): Eukaryota > Metazoa > Annelida > Clitellata > Crassiclitellata > Lumbricidae > Aporrectodea > Aporrectodea caliginosa. The sequence goes on from JACEVL010002781.1 coordinate 7,293, forward strand.
CTTGTACTTGTACTCAAGTGCAACTTGAGTACAGTCAGTACTTGAACTTGTACTGGAGACCTAAGTACTTGAGACCTAAGTACTTAGACACAAATGACATTTCTACAGGCACTCGGATACTTTACCAGTAAGCTTTGTCTTTCCTTTAAGTCATTAATTCTTACGTTCTGGATATTGAATATTCTGGCAGTTATGTATGGACCGCATCTTGATCAGAATTTCTTCCGGTTGTCTTGCTAAAATAGCAGCCACGGACGGTGATAATGCTAACAATAAAAATACTAATATTCCTAGAGCTGTTAAGTTTGGTTATGAGTTATGATAATTTCACTCTCAAGGGAAATGCTACTTCTGCTAAGTGCAAGTTTTGTAGTGAGAAAACTATAATTCAGAAAACAACTGGCACAACATCAAACTTTGTTAAACACTTGCAAAAACACCATACGGAGAGGTGAGCAGTGAGTAACAAACCATTAATTTTGAACTCTATCGAGTAATGCAAATGATTGTAAGTCGTCAAACTTTCTCAGCACCATACGAAAGCTGCGATAAGGAAACCAGCTTATTCACCAAAATGGTGCATTTTATGAATAAATAATAATACACGGGTGGAATAAAGCACTAAGTGCCATTATTTCTTTTATACGCTTTTCGCGTGTTTCCTGTAGATTGGTCTCTCATCTATGGAAGAAAGCACTAATGATCATTAATTCCAGTAAATAGTAACGTTTCATTCGCCGTATGGCAGCACCCTATCAGTCACACGTAAACAAAAATGGACGCTCGCACAGAGCACGCTAATTCATTGTCTTCAGAAGTTAATATTACTTATTATTCGTCTAGTGATGAAACGGAATACTATGATATTGATTCGGAATTTGAAAGGCAGAGTGCAAGTCGTGCTAAGGAAAAAGGCAAGATTCGGACAAAACACGAGGACTTATGGTCGGATAACACGAGGAAGCGAAGGAAGAATGCGGTTAGGATAATACTTGTAAAATATAGTTTCTATTCAAATAATAATGCAGTAGAAAATAGTATTTCTTCTGGGAAAAATGTCAGAATGCTTTATAACATCCTTATATTAATGATATTATTGAAAACTCAGGACTTGTGCTATTTCACACCAACCATAATAGGCAAGCATGCAGGCGGGTAGGCTAAGTAAACAATAAATCCCTTAACGGTTTCATGTTGTGAATACTAATTGACAAAATAACGAAATTCATGGTCAAATAGCATACTGCAACGTACTAACACATCATATTGGTTCTAATGATCAATGGAAAACATAATTTGGAAAAACAAATTTCATATCGATTTTACTCGATATGACTTTTTTGTACTTAGTGCTTTATTCCACCCGTGTATTGTAATTATAGTAAGAAACCATTGAACCTATGGCTTATACATGGAATTCATGAGTGAATGGGGCTCACTTATGAAAATTGTGAGTTTTCTATGTTCCTCTGTGTTCTATGTTCCTCTCGAAAGAGTCTTCCGCTGTGTGGAAGGAAACATTGTAATATGTATCAAAACGCGCTTAGTTAGGCCACTTAGGTAGTCATTTGCGAATCATTTTTCTGTTTTACGTAAAACGCTAATTAAGGCATTTTCTTCGTGTTGGTCAAATTGTCAAAGACTGCCTACAACTAGTATGTTCTTATTTAATGTGTGCAGATATGATTATATCTTATGTGAATGAGACACATGCTTTGTTGGGGGCCCACATCAAGTTTCTTTGGCAGAGGTGGAGCAGGTGCTACACCAACGTCTCATTTTGGCACGATAATCACAGATACGGTTGCATCAACCGAAACTGCAGACCTCATGTATCAAAAGTCTAAGCTATTTGGTCACTACTGTACACGAACTTCTGTGAAACCGAGCACCTTATCATCACAAGTGACAACCTGATTGAATATCAGAGGCCATGATGACTTTGATGAAATTGATTGTTTGGACGTTTGGGATGCAGCAAAACTGTTGACAAACCAGCGTTTGGAGTTGTTGTGAGTGTGCCTGCAATCCCTGCATCTAGCACTCCGGTTGAAGGTGTGCTTAGTTTAATATTAAAACAGTTTCGATTGAATCTGAGAGACAAGATGCTCACATCCATTATATTTCTTAAAAAAAAGCAAAATTAAAATTAGTGTATGTGGCAATACACCATTGCTTTGTCAAAGAAGTAAATCCTTGTTCTTGCAGTCGCCATGTGTACTTGTACTCGTACTTGTACTTGATACTTAAGTATTTGTACAGGTACTTAAGACAACAGTACTTGTATTTGTACTTGCAACCTTTCATGTTCCGGTCAAAAAATATGAAACATATTAGTTTTTTCATATATACTTAAATACCGGTAATTTGTGTTTTCAACCGAAAAATCGCGAATATTGTTAAAACTTCATCGTGCTGGGGGCAAGGCTTAGCCTTAATGTAAAAGCCTAAAATTTGGATTTTTAGACTCCTCTGCATGAGACGCATGGGAAAATGTCCTTGGAGCAAAGATATTTCAACTTTTATTTTTCTGGAGCACCCTACTGGACAGGACGTTGGCTTATAAGGTCTTTCTGTGGACACAGCTGAGATGCGACACCTAAACTTGGATAGAAATTCTGCATTTAGAGGCAATGGCTTCAACCTTTCAAAGTCAATGGGAACAAGCATGTTGGATGTTGTTATTACCTCTATTATTCCTGTTATTAAAATTCGTATTTTATTTATCTCGGAAATAATTAGTAGTAGACTTAATTATGAGCCAACGCCTTTTGGTAAATTGCCATTTAATGCTTAGGCCTACTTCGATGCTTGTTCGGTACTTGGAACCGTTAGCTTAAGGGCTTGGAGTTTTCAAGCGAGATTTAACCTTAGAGAGTAGAAAACAATAGTGGAAATTAGTACATCAATCAATGAATCAATCGATATACTTTATTGCTCACCATAAGTAACAGTTCAGCATAAAGGTAGACAGTTTTGTACATTCAGTGACAATGGGTAAACCCAAAAGAACCGAAGGTTCCGCTAACAGTGTCACCTAATACAAATAGTCATTAGACAATCAAACTTTCCAGTTCATCATCTTATGCTATACATGTTGACTTTTAGATCGTAAGTTTTGTGTCCATGATAAGAAGTCCAAAGTTATTCATTAAAGACAACAACGACAAAAAACAAGCAAAAACAAAACGCAGCATGAGGACACACAGCACGCACTTGTCCATAACAACTAAACTCTATATGACATAATTGAAGCCATAAGCTAATTACTAGGCCTACTTCAAATTCTTCAATACATAGATGCACCTACAAACTGTTTCCGGTATAGCTAGTGCAAACCAAGTGTTCGTAATTATTCATTCAATATACATAAATAAGCAAGAGCGCACAGAACGCACCTGTATGCCCAATAGCAATTGAAGCAACATTTAATGCAATTACAGCGGTAGTTTTGATACTAATTCCATGTAGATATAAAATACACCTTTTATCTGTTTTTAAACTGGTGTATTGTTGGCAGGGAAGAGAGTTCAATCGGAAAGGAGTTTCAAAGCATCGGTCAATATATTCTAACACTGTGTTGCCTAATATTTGTACGCATGCTTTGTTGGTGGAACTTTTTATAGGAACGCGTTAGGTAGCCATGGACCTCAGAGGTTGTGCGAAACCAATGACCAAAGCCTACAGGTAATAGGTGCATATGGAACTTATACATAGCCTCATATCAACAATCCAAGGTTACTGTTAGCACGCTAGGGATCAACCGATATCAGTTCTAGCGTGACATACTTATTATAGCCTATTCCGCATTCTCGAAATATAGGCCTACCACTTCGATCCTGCAATTTGTTAAGTTTTTGTTATTGTTTACATTGGTGACTTTTGGATTATATTATAAAGCGAGAAGCTGTAATTATGTATATTTAATTCACTTTTTTAATTATTATAATTGTTTCTTCTATTTAGGTTGAATCTTTACATGTCGTTTGTTTGTATATCATACACTTTTAACTAGTGTATGAGTGGTTGAATACAATTAACATTTCTGTCACATTTTAAAAACCTTTTTAGATATAGAGACTTGCTTTAAACGTTGTATGTTTCACGTGTTCTATTCAATAGACATAGGCCTATCATTAGTTGTAAGCCTAAGCATAAGAATTTATAAGTTTGGCTAAATCAGATAGGGGTAATGTGAACAGGGCAGGGCCGAAAAGGAAGTATGAAATCACGTTCAGGAAGTAATATAAAATCAGTTTTATATTACCGAGGGGGAGAGTAACCTGAAATGGGATAGCTTGAAGTCTTAACACTGGGACTGTTCTTTTCCAAGCCAACCAATTCCCTACCGTAGGCGGATCGACAACATGCAAGGACATACCTGCAGATATGCCATAGTACTCAATCTGAGCCAACCAGTTCGCTGACGGAGGTGCAGTAACGATATGCAAGGATATAGGCCTACCTGCAAAGACCATCGCTCATTTTCAGCTGCAAATCGCTCTCATAAGCCGAAACTGAGAAAATTTAGTTGCTAATGCTGGATGCATATTACTCGTAAATTTGCGCAGATAGAATGCCACAGTTCTCCATCTGTGCTCTATTGAGTTGTGGAATCAAGTGCTAAAGAATAAATTGTAGCTATAATTAAACATTTATGTAGCGTCATTCAGAGAGCTAATAAAACCAGAAGCGCCTTTTTCTGCGTTAAACGATATTAAATATCGTAACTCGAATCACATCAATACAATGCATAGTAAAATATTAAAGTGAAATGGCAGGCTCCCGCAAACATGTGGAGCGTAAGCAGCGGATTCTCGTCAACATCTGAAAGATGGCATCATGTTCGGAGTCGGATTCCGGTGTAGCGATTACCCATTGAAATTGCGTTCAGATCACCAGGAGGTAGATGAAATCGATTTCAAGTTGCCTCTGAGGGTAGATTGACGGCAATTTCATACTACTCTCTACGATTTCAGGTAACCCCTCAAAACATTCTTGTCTAAGAACTTACAGAGGCACTGTAGGCCTACTAATGATCCAGGCATTAGGCGATGGTAGAAATATTCTTTGCCACAATATAGAGTTGATATAAAATCAAATTAATCTTTAAGTTTGTTATCTAGACATGTTGGAAACCAAAAAAACTTAACTCTTTTTAAAATAGCAATTAATATACAGTAGGGCCTATTTGGGCAAATCAAAGTCATGCTATGCATCTTCACCAGACTCTTTAAGGATCATATCCTAAGAAAGAGAGCGCCCTGTAAATATCAGATAAGGAACGATGTACTTTTAAGTATTAATAAGAAATTGGGTAGCCTACATGTTTTTATCCTACGACAAAGATTTATCCAACTTATTTATCTGGACAATTTAACATGGAAGTTGGATTGATGAATGGAATATTATTTGCGTAAATGGAAGTTGGATCGATTAAATTAATTATGTGATTAAATAGAAGTTGGATTGATGAAAATAATTCTTTGCTTAAATAGACTTTCGATTCTTTTCTTAAATAGAAGTTGGAGTGATGAAAATAATTCGTTGCGTATATGGAAGTTGGATGATGAAAATAATTGTTAGCTTAGATAACAGAGAAAGGACACTAGGGCCCTACATGAAGTTGTATAAATTTTGGTGCTCGAAAACAATTACGAGCAATTGAGGAATGTAAAGACAAATGCAAATATACCTTAATTCCAAATTTAAGGATCGTCATTCACTTAAGTTATTGTCATAAGCACATGATTATTTAAAATCGAAAATCAAAATCCCTCGATTGTCCGGATCGTTGTTAGTCACAAAGAGTCGACCATTTGTCTCATCCAGAAGAATCCTCGTTGGAAATTGTAATCGGTGTTTTCCATCTTTTGAGAGAATTTCTCTCCTAAATTCCAAATCTCGTTCCAGCAAAAGAATTCGATTGTTTAACTCATCAGCGACCATCACGAACCCATTTCTGTCGACGCACAAATAGATTGGATCATTCATTTGTCCGTTGGTAGATCCACGTAATCCGCCTGTGTTTCTTGGTCATTCTAGTTTCCTCTGACCGTTTCTGTGCCTGTATCATTCTGATGGCCCCAATTTTTCTCGGTCTCAGTATCGTTCATTTATCATCATCACGTTCGTCGTCGTTGCCGCATGCGTTAGTAATCGATTCGGCTCAGGATTAAACTTTTCTGCTTTAATGGGTCTACCTACTGCAGGCTCACTTGAGCTAGGCTGCTAGAGTGTGGGCAACCGAATATAATTTGTATTACAATATTATATAGTACACTACATGATGACGGTCCAGTGCATCATAGCAATTTCTAAATTAACTGCAATAAATGTAAAGCCAATAACCTTTTGGCACAAGCAAAAAATAGTTTTATGGTACAATTATGATTTACAGTAGCAGTCACTTACCTTCAATTTCGCCAACCAAGTTGTCACAGTTTTCCTCCAGAAACTCTTTGAGTTCAGATTGTCTGAAGTAGAATCTAAAATCCGGAATTCTTGTTTCATTTGTAGGTTGGCACTGACACTGTTGTTCCAACTCAAACGCTCTAATAACTAAGTCCGAAACTGTTCGGCAGATGTCGCTAGCCGATCCTTTATCGATTAATCTTTGACAATAAGAATTGTAACTTTCTAAGTTCGATAGATAAGCATCAATAGCATCTGTTGCCATTTGGATTTCTTTCAATCTGCTTTGTCTTTCGGAACATAGACCTTGTAGAAGACTACTTGCATGTTTATCAGTTAACTGTTTTATTTCGTATTTTCTCTTCTCTACATCACATTCTAAGCTTTCCACCTTTCCCTGCATTTCTTCCTTCACCTTCAATAGCTCTGCCTTTTTCATCTGAGTCTGAGCGATGCATCCATTTATAGCTTCAGTACTGTTTTGTATCTGCTTTCGAAAACCATCCACACATTTGCTTACATGGCCACCTTTATGGCTATTATGATCCTCGATGAAGCAAATGGCGCATAAAACCGTTTTGCAATCAGCACAATATACATCCAGAACCTTTTGTTCATGAACTTCACAAACCATTGGAGCTAGATCGGCCACCACATTTTGTCCACTTTGATATGCATCTATTGTCATCAATTTATGATTCTTAGTCAATTTAAATTGCCTGTGATCACTGCAACATTCTTCGCACAACTTGTGCTTGCATTCAACGCAATATGTATCAGCTGTTGGAATTTCTTGTCCATCCTGTTCCTTACTTTCCCCTAAACACAGAGAGCATAGGGCTTTTGTTACAGCAGAAGGGTCTGAAACCTTTGACACTTGTATCAGTCTCTCAATGAAGAAATGTTTAGGCAGTCCACGAAACCCTTCACTAGGAATCTTAAATAGTCGTCTACATATAGGGCAAGGCATCTCATCTCCAGGTCCTTTGTTGGTTTTAAGTCCAGTCTCTTGAAGACATTTCATGCAGAATGTATGAATGCACGGCAAGGCTTTCGGATCGGTAAAAACTTCGGTGCATATACAACATGTAGTTATATCGTCGAGCTCCTCCCTGTTAATACCACCACTACTGGACTCCATAGCAGCCATCTTATTGTCTAAGTCGAAAATCTACAACACTTTCGGTTTCACTATTGATATTACTGCGCTATAATATTTTTAATGTGTACACGTAGACGTGTCCCATCATTTTAGCACTGGTTTACTGTAACAGGAGTAGTTCTGTTCGAGTGAATATAGAAAAATCTCTAACAAAATACCTGAACGCAGCTGCAGTCTCTATATTGTCATGGTAACAACTTACTGTCAGAACATATTCGTTGTACTCAAAGTTAAGGGTTGAAACGTTGATATTCTCTTAACTGCATTTAATTCAACAACGCCCATTTTCCGTCTGTAGTTTATTCGCTTGACTGACCCTCAATACCTGTTTTTGCAGACAAGCAAACGCCAACAGTTACACTTTATATAGCTCAAGTCAGACATATAGATCAGTTTCCTTAAATAAAAAACCATGATGTTTAGGCTTGATTTGAAAGTTTGATTTAATGATCGAGTCTGAATTTTCAAATGTTTACAATTTCCGAATAATTTGAAAATTTGCCTTGAGCGATACATGCCGTTGTGTAACGAAACAGCTAAATTTCAGCACAAAAGAGCTAGGCTAAATTCATTTCCAGGTTAAAACATCATTTGAAAAATAAATTATTGAACAAGAAGACTAGTAGGGCCTTCGCTATTTATATAATTGAATCTCGATGTGCAGCCTCTAGTAGCCTATAGTTTACAGTTCAGTATCCCAATTACTGTAATCAATTCAAATTTGTTAACAAATTTAACGGTTGGCAGAGATTGAGAGCAATATTTCTGGGATTGATTGAGGACTGTAGTATTGTGGTTCAGCTTAGCACATGTGAGGCCATTGGCGTCGCCAAGGGAAGAGGGGCATCTGCCCCATCCCTGCTCAGGCAAAGATTCGAGGGATTCGTGCAAATCCGGTGAGTTTTTTGTGGAAACCCATATGGTTTACATGAGTGTTGAGAATTATCTTATTGCAGTTCTGTAGAGTGACTAGAGTCTCTTGCAGGCTGGGGTGCGACTCAAGATCGCCGAATGGCTGCTTCGACTCTTCCGACCAGATTGAATGCTAGCACGACTCGTGCCATGACGCCTGATAAATGTAACACGAGGCTCGTAAATTATTACGAATGACTATGAAACAGAATTAAGAGAGCGCCTTATTGTCACATGATTGTCAAGTCTGCAAGGTCGCACGAACTTGGACCTCTTTACATGTAGGAAGGTAATGCAATATGAAGGTCTGGCGCTCCCCACTTAAGGGCATTGAACACTGAAATGTGTTCACTGTATAGTGTCAAACGACTTGTGGAACTGTGAATGAAAGAAACATGTATATCCCCGCCACGATACGTTACACAATACAGAAACAACTTTTATTTAAACTGTGAATTTCCTTCACAAGACGCGTGGTAATTTTTCTGGTTCCTGTAACTGTAATCTATGCGTAGACTCTATAGCTCAAACATACGAGGCGTATGTTTCTCTCATATAGACCTAATTACATTGGCTTGCTTGCCAAATGATTTGCATATGATTGCATATGCATATGAGACAATATAAGTGAAAGCTCTGGGCTCTAAGGTTTTAGTAGGTGTCGCGGTCGAGCCTCTCGATCACGACAACGAACAAACGAAGGAAAATTAAAAGATCTTTATTAACAGAAAGAATCAATTAAGTCAAATTTAAGTCAGCCCGTCAAATATCACAATCGCAGACAGCACACAGGTTGGCTGGTCTCGATTGAACTTCAATCAAATATCGTTACAAGAACACTTCTTCAACGTGCATAAATCTTCGTCAACTGGCTCCTTTGTACAGACGCTGCACCTTATATATAGGGTTCTGATGGATTCTAGAAGGTTCTATGACGTCATCGTACTTTTCCCTGGAAAGTCCTGTAGAACGCGTAGATTATTGATACATGCATTGGTCCGCTATTGACAGTCCGTGGCAGAATTTTCCCTTAGCTGTAAACAATGTTGTTGACGCACAGCGGGTATTTTCCATAGCTGCACGTATCAGCGTAGACC
>JACEVL010002782.1:0-17579 GCA_020284085.1 Aporrectodea caliginosa
AGAAAAATTGTTTAAGTCCGGGTTTCTTTTTTTGGAGGGCCCCCCCGGGCTTTTAATAAAATGCCGGGAAAACCCGAAGAAAAAAGCTGAAAGAAAAGACAAAAAAGAAAAAAAATGAAGAAGAAAGAATAAAGAAAAAAATGAATAAAAAAATAATAAATAATGGATGGATATGTAAATGAATGAATGTTTAGGCGTACTTTTGAGACTAAAATCCGGAGTTTTAGAAAAAAAATGGCCTTTTTAAAGAAAAACAAAAGAAAGAATTTTAAAATGAATAAATGAATATAAATATGATTATGTATTTGAAAATTTTCTTATCTACCAGCAGCGAATTTTTGAAAACCCTTACGATAAAAAATAAGAAAAATTTTAAAATTTTTTATCAGCTCTAAAAATTTACCTGATTATGTATTTTGGGGAACAACTTTTCTATCTTACGTCATCCAATTTTCCATGCTTGGGATGGATGTCAAGTAAAACAGTCGGAGCCTGATTAGGATTTCTGCAGACCGTGTTCTGATTAGCGAGATGTTAGTTGAATCGCATTGAATTACGTAAGAAGACATTTCAAAATGCTATGAATTAATGCATGTACTTGAGAATAACATAAGTCTAACGATATTCTATATTATGCACGCGATGGCCTTCTTATAGATAAGGATAACATGAAAAAGAGGTGTCCAAATATCAACAGGCGTATATAATTATATAGGGTCCAACAGTTTAGAGACTCATTATTATTATATTCGTTTATTGGTAACAAAACTGACAGTCACGCTACTTTCATTGCAGGTAGATTGTGATTGAACAAGAGTTACGAATGAACACTATGCCATCCGAACGGAGAAAACTTTTCGAAACAATTTCTGTTATTATTCGGCCGTCGTTGCCACAAGTTGTCGCTAAACTCTGAATCCTATACTAAACAGGAATGAGACTTTTCGAGCGCTCTCTTTCGACACCTTTAAAATGTTATTAAACGATTCTATGTACCCACATTGACACGGAGCTTGTAGAGCTGTAATATGCCAAAATAATCTTTTGTCGGCGGCAACGGCCTATGTTGTCATAAGCTGCCGTTAAACTGTGGACACACACACGCTTGTTGATTACCTCTTTGATGAAACAGTCAGTCAAAGCGTCCTATTTAGACACCTTTAAAACGATTTCGAAAATGCAATATATTTTGGCGACCCGAAATAAATTGTAGTGAACTTTGCTAATATTTGTACTCTGACAGTGCCAGTCCCAAGCCTGGATAAAGGAGGAGTGCGATGCTCTTTGTTACCACAGTGTCGCTAAACTGAAACTACTACTAGTAATACTTGCGCTGCAATATGCCAAAAATAATTTATGTCGAAGGCAACGGCCTTTGTTGCCATAAGCTGTCGTTAAACTCTGGACCCATCCAACGGCCTTTGATTCATTCATTAAAAAATTTATATAGCGCCCCTTCAAGGTAACTACTCAGAAGCGCATAATATTATGTCAGATGTTTGACCGTGCGAAGACGGTAAATAACTTCGTCTGCGGCCCGCGCCCATGTTGGACAGCACGGCAATACACTATCGTGCAGTCCAATGCGCTATCGAGGGGGGGGGCCTTTGTATCGCAGGCTGTCTGTTCTGTTAGTAGTTAAGATTTAAATTGCATAACATGTAAATGTACAGCGCAGTGCGTTTGTCGGGCGCTTAATAAACAAAAGATTATTAACTATAATGACACGCAACTTTGAATCTACGCGACGGTTAGCGCTTGTAAAGAACGGCGGCCATGTTCTTAGCACCGCATCTACCGAAATGAAATGAGTCTAGCTCATAGCGTAAGAGGCCTGTTATAGCAACGCCATTCATAGTTATTATATACTGAAACTGAATAATAAGCCTTTAAGGATAAAGCAATCAATATTACACCAACCACATGCCAAACATCCCAATCTCAACAACCTGCATAGGACGAAAGTTATATGAAAATGAATTGAACTATATCAATGAACTTTAAAGACATCAAAGGCCTTTGTAGCTGTAGGATATCAATCAATATATCAATATCAATATATTTCCATGATAATAATACAGGTACATAGTTCATGCAATCGAATACAGGGCGTCAATAGATAAACTCAAAGGAACATATGGTTCCGCTATTTACATCAGTCATTAATCAGTTAGTATATTGATGGTCACCATTTAAAACAATGCACCTTACGACAGTCATTATGATAGACTGGTGGAGTTCCATAGCAGAGTACCACAAATTCCAATACTATGTTGCATAGCAGTGGTGTGTACCATTCGTTGATGATAGTTCATTGCAGATCGTGTAAAGTGATCGTTAAGCAAGGGATTACTGCCACAATCCTCGCATTCATTCATTAGAGTTTAATAATGCCATTTGAACGGCGAGTACTGTTCGAAAATAGTTGCACACCTCTTTTAAGCTTCATAGTCGACCTATAAGTAAAAGTGGTTTGGTATTACGCTTAACATGTATGTACGCTTACATGTATAGTATGTTAGATACATGAACAGTTTAAAAGAGTACTTACTAAAAAATTTTATATGGATCAATTGCTGCATAGTTACATAACATTGCTTAATTTGCATGGAATCTTTTGTCAGAATATAGAAATCATAGACAGAATAAGATGAACTACCTTATGTTACAAAAATATTGAATATAGTGAAATTGTAAAGCTCTGTTTGACACATTTGATGGTGTCATTCGGATGCTATAAGTTTCTTGTAATAATTGAATTGTATCTTTCCTGTATTGTCGTCAACGGCCTTTGATGTCATAAGACGACGTTAAACGTTGGTATAAATAAATAAAATTACGCTTAACAGAGATCCTGAGTGGCCGAGTGGGTTGGTAGCCCGCTCTCCACGTCGGCGGTCCGGGTTCGCTTCCCGGTCGGTCGGTTTATCAGAGATTAATATCTCGGATCTTTACTGCGGGTGGCTCGGTCGCAATATAAACGTGGAGTACGAGGTTGCTTTCTGCCTCCGACACTAATCTTCTTCGATATGAAAAAGTGTTGTTAAGCCGAAGTACAATTATGATTAACTTCTGTAATCGGACCATAAGCATTCTAACGTAAATAACGAGCGCAACAACGAAACCAAGACAGAAGAAGGGAGAACACCCAACTCCGCTGAACGAGCATTAGAAAATCCTACCTCCAGTCACCCCATGAGGTTCTCTGGTTGGGTATAGCCGGTGTCACGAAATAGAGTATCCCCATTATATGAGTATCCCCCTTAGCGAAATGGAGGATTCGGTTTAGTTTGCATTTTTGGCGGCTTCTAAGTGTATTCCGTCGTACTTTTTGGATTCACTGTACACATAAAATATTTTAAGTTGCGTATCTTTAGTGTGTACGTCGACCTGAAATTAATTTACTTCGGTTTTGGTGATTTTGACTGGATTTTCGTCGAGGCTATCGTGATGCGTATGACGGTGGGGATAGAATGGTTTATCCCCGGATACTCTAAACCGGTTTATTCCATCGGGGGGGATAAATTCATATCCCCCGGATAGTCTTAGGACGGATACTCTATTTCGTGATACCGGCCGTCAGCACACCTGTCTTGAACCCCATACACCGACCACTATGTATTCCATTTTCGTATACATAGACTACTGACGATTAGTGTAACTTTGCATAATAAACACGACCATTTTGTACTTTGTATACATACGTGCTGCGGTTGACGCTAATCATCTACGTTATGGAGGGTCGTTAAATAAACTGTACAAAACTATGCTTTACGAAACTCAGCCACTGCACGTCCCGGCCCCATTGCCATGCATTGCAAGTCCCAAACCTGGATAAACGAGGAGGGCGACGCTAATGATCTTTGCTATCACACAGTGTCGTTAGACTGAAACTAATACTACAATGCCTTACGAACGGTGAGTACTATTGAAAGTACCTGTTTTTGACGTCAACGGCCTTTATTGCCATATTATTAAGCTGTCGATTAAACTCTGTATCAAAACCAGTGGTCAGAGCGCTGTCTTTGGACACCTTTAAAACGGTTTCAACTGAAGCTATAAGATTTCGTTAGATCTTCCGTTTTAAATGTCAAACATGTTTCTTATCGTGAATGCAATTCAATCGGAGATTTGCTTTTACAGTTTACACGTAGCAAGGTGTTTTGCCTTTCGTATACAAATTCCAACTGTCATCTTCTAGCTGAGCTCCTTAGATGACTCTAGTAGTAGACAATTTCTTAAATACATTTCTTCCGCATCGGGAATTCGAACAAAGACGGTGAAAGATCTCTGGGTGTCCACCAAACACGACATAACTCCAATTAAATATGTACAGGCAGCTCCATTACACCAGGCCCATATTACCGAAAAAAGCCGACAAGCCAGGTGCACAGTGCCCATCAGGATCATGGATCCCCACCCGAGGGCGTCTGCAGACAGTGCAGAATGTCTTCGAGGAGCCGCTGGACAGAAGGCGGGCGGGGCCCCATATTACCTTGTGTCTGGGGTCCCAACAATCCATAATCCTGATCCTCATAGTACCATACCTTGCTCGACCTTGTCAAATGTTGGAGCTACAGTAGCAAATTTTATAAATCTGTGGTTACGCTTGTGGTTATGGTTATGGTTATTGCTATACTACGCATCATAAAGTCATTCTGAGAGGTTTCCACAGGTCGCTACCGAAATGTTCCAAACCATAAACTCTTCTAAGTCGGTCGCTATAAATCGTCTTTGATATCCAGACGACATTTTCGTTTCTCGTTTATGCTCGTTAACGACCGAGCGTCACCGCCACCTATCGGTTGGAGTGAGCCTCAATCCATCATGGCGTCGTGTCATATGAAGCTCTCGAACGGTCAGACGTCACTTGACGTATCGACTTGACACGGTGACTGCGCATAGAATAGCTAACCGAACATATTATCGCAAAATCTCTCGCATCATCTCGCCGATTCCCGAGAGCAGGAATAATTGCCACTGACGACTGTCAAGCGATATCATGGTGAGTTGCCATGGTGCAAGCATTGCCTCGCGTTGTCGTGGTGCAAGTGCGACACTTTTGGTGCAAGTGTGGCGGCACTATGAAGACGATCTGCACGTTTAGTGCGGCAATCTGTAATCGCGCATCTGAGCAGTTTTCTTGAAGAGGCGCTATATAAATGAATGAATGAATGAATGAATGCGCCATGTGATGGCGTTTACAGTTCTTCTTCCGGTGCGCTGAATGATGGGATCCAAGATGGAGGAAGGAAGATAAATAGAATACAATACAATAAAATGCGATACTGTAAAATCATACGAAATACAATACAATGCAATACAATACAATACAGATGTTTATACAACACAATACAAAACAATGCAACACAATACAATGCAATACAATGCAAAATAATACAATGCAATGCAATGTAAGGCAGGCACATCCATGATTCAGTCAGTCGACGCAAGGGTAGACCTAAGTAGCATCCTTCTGAGATTAATAAAAGTCTCTCTACCCCATGAATCGCTTCATCGGTTTGGCGCCTCCATAGATATATTATACCATCAAACGTCTCACCCGTGAGATGGCGCGACACATTTCGCGCCAACGCCAGCACGGTTTCTAGAGGAGAGGTTGTGTCGCCCGCCATTCCCAAGGGGTGTCTACCCAGCATAGTTGGCGCCATGTTGAAATGAAAGCCGGAACTATATTCTGCGGAGATTTCCGAGTGCCTATCGAAAGAACGACTCTTAGATAGAAGTAGTTTCAGTTTAACGACACTGTGTGATATCAAAGACCATTAGCGTCGCCCTCCTCCTTCATCCACGCTTGGGACTGGCAATGACAGAGTACTATCAGTGGCGGACACTCGTAGATATTAGCCGACTATAAGTGTATATTTTAATGTGTTGTATCAGATTTATTATATTAAATTGCAATGTATTTTACTACACTGCATTGCATTGTTTTGTAGCGCTTTGTATTTTATTGGATTCATTATAGTGCAGTGGCAATAATTGCCACTGACGAGTGCCAAGCGATGTCGTCGTGAGTTGCCATGGTGCGAGCATTGCCTGGCGTTGTCACGGTGCAAGTGCGTCACTTTTAGTACAAGTGCCGCGGCACTTTGAAGACGATCTGCACTTCGAGTGCGGCGATCTGTAATTGGCGTATTGCATTGTGTTGTTTAATGCTGCTCTGCAATGTATTGTATTGAACCTATTATACTATATTGTATGGTATCGGACCTGTATGATTGCACTGTGTTGCACTGTTTAAAATGTTGTCACTAGTAACTACTCTCTTTCTTAAACAACTTCAAACGAATTGTTTATTGCAATGAAAACAGTTACTTTTGTCGCCACCTTCGACTTTCCATCAGCATTTGCCTAAATGCACAATAATCGTGTAATCGTCCAAATTTTCGACTCAAATGTTTCACATTATCATTGTTGGCCATATTGTTTATTCCGGAAATGGGATACTCGACATCATGAAATAGGTAAGAAAATTAATCGAACAAGTAATAAATTAATCGATTAAAATTTTTAACGATTACTCAATTACTTGTTAAAATCCGCAGCCCTACATAATATGCATATATGCATGCATTCATATATACCTACATAAATACGTGCACGCATGTATCTATGTATACCCTTATACATACATACACACATACATGCAGACATACAGAAACACATGAATTATGCATACGTACGTTGTACATACTTTCATACATGCATACCAACTTCACCTACTTCTATACATGCGTGCATACAGGCAGACCGACAGACAGACAGACAGACAGAGAGACATTGAAGCATACACAAAAAATACACACTGCGCCTTGAAGGCTGGCTCTCCTCAAAGACGCTATATAAATCGTCAGATAATACGTATATCATGTTGCACAGAGTGACGTCGTTTAGTGTCATCATCATCTCAGATGTCGATCAGGTGCATTCATGGATGACATCATCAGCGCCTCTCAAAGATTCCGCTGCTGCAGGGTTCTCTATAAATGGAGAGAGCTATAAAGGTGCTTAACAAAGACCACAGGCAGAAGACACACGGTCGATATATTTGCTCAGAGGCATTGTTCTGCATTCATATGACCCATATATAAACATATATATATATATATATATATAAGGTATATAATATCATGTATATATGCATATATATGCATACTTATATTATAGGCATTCATATATATATATATAACTTATATATATGTATGAATGCATTGGCATATTGACGCGTGTATTTTAAGTCCAGGTAACACAGGTAATCCAGGCAATACACGGTGTACAGATAATAAAGGCAGTGCGGGTAAAGGTAATACAGGTAATACAGGTGAAACAGGTAATACAGGTAATATAGGTAATTCAAGTTACGAAAGTAATAAGATATTTCAGGTAATGAGGACAATAGAGGCCATGCATGCATACATAAAAGTACTGCAGTTTTATAAGTCATTAAGGTAACAAGACAATACAGGTGTTAAAGATGATTAAGTTAATACAGGTGATGAAGATCGTCAAGACAATGAGGCAATACAGGTAGTAAGGGCTAAAGGCATTAGGGTGATAAAATCAATAGAGGGAATACATGTAACACAGGTAGTATCAAGGTGATATACAGGTAATTATAATTCGTTCAGCTTCAGCCTCTCGTGTTATTTCATTTACGGCTCAAGACAACTTTTAAGCTGGCTTATCCAACACAGACTGCCTCTCTCTGTCTCTCTGTTTGTCTCTTTCTGTCTATCTCTCTCTTCTCTTCTGTCTCTCCTTCGCCTTCCTCTCTCCTTCTCTGTCCTCTCTCCCTCTCTGTCTCTCCTGTCTCCTGTCTCCTCCTCCTCTCTCCTCCTCCTCTCTCCTCTCTCTCTCTCTCTCTCTCTCTCTCTCTCTCTCTCTCTCTCTCTCTCTCTCTCTGTGATTTCTGTGTCTCTCTGTCTCTCTATCTGTCTCTGTGTCCTTGTCTCTCTTTCTCTCTCTCTTTCTGCCTCAGTGGACTGACTTACTAAGAACTGGTCTGTAAACTATTTTATTTTTTGCGCCATTGGTTAACGGTTCATGCATTATACACTGGCGCTATAGAAGTCACACATCAATGACACAGCTAATACAGGTAAAGGTCATGTACAGTGGCCTACCTTGCGTATGAGGATGGCTGGTGTTCCAGCGGTCAGGCGAGTCGTTTCGGTAGCCATCTCAGACCAGACTCCTCCGAGTTGCTGCGATTGCAGATGATGAAGATGACGACTAAAGATGCCGAGCGTAGAGAGGAAACGGCAAAGTACCATACCACCTTCTGGGTGGGTTACAGCGTCTCTCCATGCGACAAAGGTTATTCGCAAAGGTCAAAAGGCCTCATACAGTGCAAATGGCAGAGGTCGTATACGTGGTAGAGCTCCGTTCACCAAACGCAGATTTAAGAAACAGCCATTTATATATATATAATATATATATATATATATATATATATATATATATATCACTGTAGATGATTCATGATTTTGGTTCCATCAGTTCACAGCTGCCTCTTCAGTTAATTGGATTTCGTGGAGCGAAAGAATTCATTTAAAGGTTCTCAACACATGTTTTTCCAGATAGGTCAGGTAAATTCCAGGCAGCATCTGCAATATCAGGTAAACATTAAATGCTCCAATTGGTCGTCTGTCTGCACCGGCAAATATTCACTTCTAGTCACGTCTTGCTGCGCATAATCCAATCGGTCAATGCCCATCAGGAAACTCCAGGTAAACATGTGCTACAATCACCTTTCAGGTAACACGTTGAATCTCCTCTTGGATAGGTAGTTCACGGTGCAGTCAAACACCTGTTCAGATAGGTAAAAGTTTGCATGTACTCTAATGCAATGTTACAATCAACCACCTGTTAAGTGTTCTTGTTCTTTGAGTTCATTCTGTTTTTTCTGACGCCTTCGGTGTCCCGTTAGGTGTTCTTCGAAATTTTAATACCGTTTTTTAATTGCTTAACGCTATAGTTGACGTTCTTTTATTTCTTATTTCAGTTCCTTTGCGAAATTTTGACGTTCTTGTGCTTGTCCTTGGCTCTGTTCTTCGACATTTTGACGTGGACGGATAGCGTGGAGTAATAAAGCTCATAATGGTATTCAACTATTCATACGGCGAATTTCAGACGGATAAAAATAGAGAAAGAGCTGTTCCGAAAGACTTTTCGCGGACGATTATATTGTAATGAGAAACCGTTGCAGTAGTAATTTCCTAATTTACCCAATAATTACACAGTTTTGCGTAAACATTACAGAATTACGCGATCGCACACACGCAGCATGTGAAAGGCATCTAGAAAAGAGTAATCGGGCGGATAAGTAATCACCAAACTGTAACACGTAATGTAATTCTTGTAGTAATGTAGTTCAGTGTAATTATTTGAACTCAGGTTGTATAATATTTATATTATACTCTGAAATCTGTCTGCCTGTACATGTATGTGCCAATATGTTTACGACCGTGTCCATTTGTCTGTCTATCTGTGCCTGTGCCTGTTCGTGTCTCTGTGTCAGCATGCAGTCTCTTCGTTTACGTATGTTATGTGTCTATCCATGCACGTGTGTACCTGCCTGTCTGTCTGCCTGTCTTTCTGTCTGCCTATCTGTATATCACTGTGTGTGCGTCTGCTTTCCTGCCTGCCTGCCTGCTTGCCTTCTTTCCGTCCTGTCTGTCCGCATTGTCATTTGTTCCCTAAATGTCATTCATACGTCACGCCATAAGTTTTCTATCAACAACCGGTAGACATCGCCTCATTGTCACCGTTCCTCTGCCGTGTATAGAGAGCGTCGTCTTTTGACTGGCTTCACCGTTCGATGGTCCACAGACCGCTTCCTTCGCCTGCTACATCGATGGCACGAGTTGCGGATGATGATTACGACGACAATCACGGCCGACTGGCTGCTGCTGCTGCTGCGGCAGACACATCGCCCGCATCAATTGATGCCAGAAGATGCATCAGGCAACAGCAGCAGAAGCAGAATCCCTCCAAGACACGATGGATCAGCAGTCGCTCTCTATGCGGTCCCTGCTGCATGCAACCACCGCTCAACCATCATTCCGTCCGTCTGTCTGTCTATCTCATCTATCTGTTTGTCTATTCGTCTGTCTTTTCTGTCTGTCTGTCTGTCTATCCATTTAGTCTGTCTGTCTGTCTTTTAACCTGTTTCTCTGTGTGCCTGCCTCTATTTTGTCTGTCTATCAGTCTGTCTCTTTCGGTCTGTCTGTTTGTTTGTTTGTTTGTCCGTCCGTCTGTCTGTCTCTATCTGTCTGTCTATCACTCTGCCTGTCTTTCAGTCTGTTTGTTTGTCTAGCTGTCTCTATCTCTCTGTCTTTCAGTCTGTCTAACTGTCTGTCTGCCTTTCTATCTCTCTGTCTATAAGTCTGTCTAACTGTCTGTCTATGAGTCTGTCTATGAGTCTGTCTATGAGTCTGTTTGTCCGTCTGTATATATTTCACTCCGTCATCCTTCCTTCCATCTGTCTGTATGCATGTCTCTCTCTGTCCGTTCCTTTGTACGTCTGTCTGTCTGTCCCTCTGTGGGTCGCTGTGGTCTGGTCTTCATCTCCCACCTCACCTCAATCCGTCAGATTCGCGTCAACACTCTCATCTGGCGCACACAGACCTACATCTGCTTAGCGATTTATTTAACACAATCACACACATAATTATAATTGTAGGCCTATATATTATTTAATATACATAATAATATGTGGATATATATATATACTATATATATATATATATATATATATGGATATATCATACCTTGATGCAAGTCTGTAAGATATACACAAGCAGCAGTGATTGATACCATGCATTGAACTACGCACGTGTGTATTTTTAGATACACGCAAATTCGTCAGTATGCAACTATGCATCATTTATATATATATATACATGTATTGTCGTATATATCTGTGTATGTATACATATACGTGTTTAGTTCGTATACAGTATCTTTATATATATATATATATATATATATATATATATATATAATATATATATAATTGCTTCGTGATGTATGCAATGGGTGCCTGTATACGACGGGGTTTAGATCGGATATCATCGTAGGGATAGAATTCCGAAGACGAGTCATGGACTTCTGCCCAATAGCAGTTGAACACGAAGACAAGTATACTGATTCCGTGGAAGCATGACGAGCACTGAAGGATCTACCAGCTGAGTCGCAAATCGGACAACAGTAACTGATGGGTTCAACCTTTCCGTGCGGGTTACAATCGGAGCTCATCCAGGAATCATCACTTTGGGGCGACCTGGTTTCGAACCATATCTTGCTGTGCTCTCTACCAGGACAGTGTTGTGATCTTGTTTTTTTCCTTCTTCTCCCACCTTAAAACCTTCATTGACTCTCGGCGTACCTTGCACTGGGAAAGCTTTTGAAAGGTTCATGCTCTAAGAAGCCCTTTATAAATGATCAAATGCAATCTATTACAATTAAATTATTGTAATCGTTATCTCGAGATTTTGTCAGGGTCCGAGAATAATAAAGGGGTTTCACTTGAGTTGACCCATCAGTTGATGCCTTGAGCATAAAGACAACGGCGCAATAGAAGTCATTGGAATAGATTAGATTAGCTACAGAAGTGATTAGATTAGATTAGCTTTAGTCATTAGATAAGATTAGCTATAGTAGTCATGATATGAACTGAATAAACCCTTAGATTGGATTGGATTGGATCAGATCAAATAAGGTCAGCTGCGTTTCGACCAGACCACGGTTTCATGGTTCGCGTCCATCCCTGCTACTACAGAAGTCCTTGGTCGATTTAAATAGGAACGGGTTGCGGGAGATAGAGAGACGAGGAGGCGAGTTCTGCTCTGCGGTGTATCGGTCAGTGGTCCATCCGTCGCTAGAGGGCAACGTGGCGCCAGATATCGATCTCCTCCGCAGACACCGTCGCCAGCCGAACGCAATGGACGCTTAGATACGTGGCGCCAATTTCGGACTGTGTTTCTCCAATTGGTGCGAAAGGGCCTCTTGGGGACACCGTGGTACCGAATGGGTTAAATCGCAGTGGGTGGGATGCGAAATCTGGTTTCATCAACGCGGCATGGCCGTGGTTATCACTCTGCATCTGATGTACTATATACCTATGTGTTTACCTAGCGCCTTTCATCTGAAAAGGCGCAATTAATAACGGAGTTTAATGTAGAAAATGTAAAACTTTGGCCATGGTTGGAATTCTGAAATGGGGTCGGAGATCTTCAAATTTCCACATCAAGATTTTCTATCACCGATTGAGACGCATATTTTAACTGTATAACTACTGGGACAAATCCCAGTAGTTTTAGGATTTGCCCCAGTAGTTTTAGAATTTGTCCCAGTAGTTTTGGTGATTTGTCCCATGTAATACTCTACTTTCAATGATAATTTCCAATAACATTGAAAGAGGTATAGCAGACTTTGTCCCAGTATTCCAAACCCGTTAAAATATGCACTGGATTAAAACGATTCTATTCAATCGTAGTTGTCGGATTGCGGGTTAAATATAGAGGACAGTTTGAGTAAAAGAGGCCTATATAAATATGGGCTCCTAAGAAGGTGCGCGGTGCATGTGGGTGAAACTAGACATGTGTGGAGAGAAAAGTCTGCGAAATTGAGAGTCGACTTTACCCCCACCCGTTGAATAACTGCAATAGATGACGACAGATGGATGACGTCGCTTCGGTTTCGTTGCCATGACAACCGTATTCCTAAGCAACCGTGAAGCGATGCAAGTGAAGATGTTCCTTATTACGAAGGGCTAATAAGAGGGAACAATGAAGGAGCCACAGGGATAAAAGAGGGTCACCTGATGCACCCCATCTTCGCTGGGTAAATCTTGTGTGTGGTGGTCAGAAAGAAAACAGTTTCGCCACCTAGCGAAAGGCATGATGACGGTCAGATTCGGATGCTAGGCCTACAGCCACGTTCATTGGTTCCCTTTAAAAAATCCGAGCTCCCTGCATGATTGGATTCATGCCTTCGTCGATTGCAGTGCCTCCAAACAGTTGTTAATTTATAAAGTAAGGGCATCATCTTCTTCGATATTTCAAGCTTCGGCTGTCACTTGTCAAATATGAGCGCTTGGCATACATTTTTAAAGGCTACTTACTTACTTACTTGCATCTTTCCGACGGAAGATGCAAAGGGCTTTTCAGCGAGTATCATAAAACGATCAAAATGCTTCACGTTGCTACACAGTTTCGGCTGCTCCCTATAAGGACTTACGACGTTGACGTTTATTGGGCTCGTCAAAACATAATATTAAGGTCTTATTGCCATTATAACAGAAGATTTATATAGCGCCACTTAGAGTGAAACTCACAGGAACGCTCCGACGGTTTTTAGTCGACAATTTTTCTTAATTCGGTGAAACCACTAAATCTCTATAATCATAGCTCGTGTTAGGAAATTGATATATGTATTTTGGAATATATATGTATACATATACATATATAATGTATGCATATATGTATATATATATATACATATATATGTATATACATTATATATATGTATACATATATATATATAATGTATATATATATATATACATATATGCATGTATATACATTATATGCATGTATATATACATGTATATATATATAATCATTTCATAATGGTGCAAGGAAATATTATATTTGAATTATATTTACGCGTCATAAAAACGCTGAACTACAGTAAGAAAAGTGCCTAAGACAGACGGAAGGATCGACTAAAGATCAGACTGCCAAAGACAGACAGACAGACAAACGGACAGTCAGACACAAACAGACAGGCGGACATAAAGACCAACAGACTTATTAATCCCGTACTTGCTTACCTATACTTGCTGGCATACAAACACACTTACTGACTTACTGAATGATGGGGAACAACAGAAACAGAGAAAAAGATAGCGATCGGGACATAAGCAGAGAGATAGGCAAATTACTCGGAAAATGTAATTGAATTGCAAATTACTTTGGGACATGAATTGTAATTTCAAATTTTTACAAAATACATGGGAAATATAATTGAATTACAAATTGCGAAATTTCAAGTAATTTCAATAACGTAATTTCAATTACTGTAATTGAATTACAAATTAACAAATTACAAATTGCGCAATTTCAAGTAGCCTAATTTCAATAACGTAATTTCAATTACTGCCCATCCCTGGCAGAGATAAAAGGAGACACACGGACATTGAAAGAGACAAAGCCAGAGGCAGAGGTAGGACAAGTCGAAGAGCAGTTGAAGAATCGCGTGGGCGTACGATTTATATGTCTTCAACGGTCGACAGGAATGAACTTAATATCGTTTATTTAACGACGCCGTCATATCGACGATGATCACAGGCGTGACAGGAAAGAAGATTGAACGGTTCTATGAATAGGTCTATTCGGCCTTCGACTGACATCGAGTGGGTTGGAGCTTAAACACAATCAATCAAGAGCTTCGTAAGGGGTCGTCCACTAAAATTGTGTCAACAATTTGTAGGCAGTTTTTGACCCCCTCCGCCTTGTCAACAACTGTCAAACATTGAAGGACCTCTAATAAAATTATGTCAAGAGTTCCAGAACCCTTCCCCTCTACGGAAAAGAAACACAATGGCTAAATACATGTAGAATCACTGTTAGATTTTTTACACTAAAATGCAATCTCGAATTTCAAAATAAATATCTAGCACTTTATACATTTTTAGCATTACTTAATGTTTAAGCTACCATTTGAAGGGCCTGCGTTGATTCATTGGAAAAAAATTGAATTGTTGACGTCAAATTGTACCGAGCCCCACCTCCCCCTTGTCAACAACTGACAAACTTCTCCAAACCCCCTCCCCCATTTTGTTCACATAATTAATGGACGACCCTTAAATACGTCTAAAAGGAGTCCGGCCAACGATAGTGTCACAACACCCGATGCACTCTAAGGATGTGCGCCTACGTGTTTTTTCTCTCTCATAACGACCCTGTATTGACTTTCATCGTTATTCAGGTAATGTTTTTGGATTGGATCCGTTTACCGATTACCGTTTACTTATACACAAAAATCGAGATCTTCACAAATACGTCAAGCCTCTAAAGGAGACCATCTAACGATAGTGTCATAAAACCATGGCCAGACCCCTTAAATTCACAGGACTGTAGGCGCTTAGGCTATAGCCTCGAGAACTGGAACTTGAGTCTATAATAATTAATTATTGCTCTTTTTATCAAAAAAGTGAACGAAGAGTTTAATTTTGATGACCATGTTTGTTTATCTCGATGAGAGCTATATCTGAGAAAATATTGAAACTGAATTCAGGGTAATTCAAGGTCATTTCAAGGCCAGCAAAAATGAAATCCGACAAAAATCAGAGAAAAATGGTCAGATGTCGACCAATAATTGTTGAAATCGGCTAATTCTTTCTTGTGTTTCTCGAATCGATAAGGGCTAGCTGTGCCTGAGATGTAAGACGATTCAATGTTATTTTATAAGATCGAAACGGTTAAAAGAAAATCTGGGGAAATGGCAATAACTCAGCTAAATATTGTTCTATTTCGGTGATTCTATTCGCTCGGGCGGGTAATGGCTACATTTGAGAAGACATAATGCTAAAAGGCTAAAACAATCAAAGGTCATGTCAAGGTTAAAAGGTCAAAATCAAGAGAGAATGACCATAACTCAGGTATTATTTTGCTAATTTCCGATTCCGAATATTTGGCCTGCTTTTTTGCCGATTCCGGATTCGATCCGATTACTCGGCAATATTTATTTTTATTTCACTCTAAACTACTTATTTAGTAATATTTACAATTTTATTTGTCTAGTAATGCTACATGTTTTAAACCACGTGGCTGAAGAAAAAAGACCGATTGTCTGCCATTTCTGTTGATGCGTCGACTCATAATAGCCTATTATTAATTTTCACGGATTTTCAATGAAAAAAAAACAACAAATTGCCGCAGGAGTTCTCTGAAACAGGTTACTGTTTTTACATCAATGAAAAAGATTGTTTTTGGTGAAAAATATTACTTCTCTTGGTGTTTGTATGGGTATAGTCCATGTCTAACCGGACTCGGACCTCCTTCGGACTACTTTCTCGGATAACCCTTTTGACTAGACGTCGTGAATAAGCTGGTGCCCTGCGCTTGGCTTTCGAGTGGCGCTTTAGAAGTTTGGAGATTACGATTACGAGTACGATTATGCAACTTCAGAGTTTAAAATGTCGTATGTTTGTTGACTCCCATGTATGTACGCCCACGTGATTTTCTGTAACGACCTTGTCTTGGCTTTCGTTGTTATTCATTTATTGCTTTTACGTGAGGTCCTTAGGCTACTTCCGCTGCTTGTCATTCTAAATCACCGCCAAACGAACCGTGCTTGACCGAGATCAGCAATAATAAAAAAAATTAGTATTGTATCGCGTAGCTATTGTTATTCTACAGCTACTTACGATAAGAGACTTCAAGTCAAGTATTTTTTATTTACAGCAATTTTTCACACAGTAACATGCTGATAATGAAAGTAGGCCTACATTGGTTACAAAAGGGCAGTGTTGTTAAAAGTATCGTGCAAATGTACTTAAGTAAAAGTAAAAGCAAACAGGAGTTTTCTTACTTAAGTAAAAGTAAAAGTACTCGTCGCAAATTATACTTTTGTAAAAGTAAAGAGTATTCTTTGAAATATTACTTTTAAAGTAAAAAGTAAAAGTACTGAGTCTTCTGTCTATAAATCGATCCTCTTAGGCTATTAACTTTCAAGAAGACTAAATTATGACAATGCAATCGAGGTTGTTTATGGTTCAGTGTTAAACCTGAAGAGTTTAAAAGGCATTCGACTGCTGCACTGGCAGGAAGTGGAATGTTCAATCTAATAAATAGCTCCTTCAAATTAGGCCAGGCTGACCTGCTGAACATGCATTCTGGCAATTTTTAGTAGCGAACATTGTAACGCATATCACGCAAATTGTAACGAAGTAAAAGTACTAAATAGTGGGTTAAATGTTTCTTCGTTAAAAGTAAACGTATTTCCGTTTTGTGATACAGCGTTACAAGTTAAAGTACTAACACTTTTACTTAAGTACAGTAACGCATTACTTTTACTTCGTTACTGTTCAACACTGCAAAAGGGAGCCTATAGCAGGGATCGTAATCCCGCTAGGAGAGGATTTCCCTTTATACGAGAATTACCACATTAATCGAAAGATGGAATTAAATCAGAATACAAGTGAAAAGTAAACAGCCAGGGTATAAACTACACAAACAAAATAGTCCATTATCCAGAATTGACTCGGAACATTACATTATCATGTAAAGGTTTACTACAGTCATAAAGACAATTAGACAAACTTAACCAAACGCGGTTCAGCACACAGAGTGAGCGACGATTAGGTTTAAGTAGTCACCAGTGAAGTTATGTTGAGCTCTAGTTACTGAGGAAAAATGAACGATACCCTTGTTTAAATATGTGGAAATTACATGCATTGCGAATTTCAGTAACTTAGTAGGCCCTATATGTGGCTTCGCGTTGGTCTCCTGACACAAAAGCTAAAAGTCTCCCGATGTCGGTTATTA
>JACEVL010002783.1:0-17226 GCA_020284085.1 Aporrectodea caliginosa
CTGAAATTTGAAACCCTTGGGTTTAATTCATTAAAAGGGGGCCCATTTAAAAAAAACCAAAAATGTAAATGACCCTTGGGGGGATAAACCAAAAACCAAAATTTTTTTAAAAAAAAAATGCTCAAATGGGTTTGGGGAAAGTCACTCGGGGGACACTCGCAAACACATAGAACCAAACCAACGAATATTTCGCTAATTCTACAAAATGTCTGAATTACGTTGGGAAAGTCACTGCTGGGGGCACTTGCACACACATAGAACCAAACCAATGAATATTTTGCTAATTCTACAACATGTCTCAAATAGGTTGGGAAAGTCGCTGCTGATGGGCACTCGCGAACACATAGAACCAAACCAATGAATATTTCGATAACACCAGAACAAGTCAAAGCTTTGACCAACCATTCAACTGTATGTATGTATACCTGCTTGGCAAAGTTTTCCTGATAAGAATCAAAGATCTCCCACTGCGTGACATTTGCAGAGAACGTAGCTCTCGGTGGTGGCTCCGTCTCTGTGCTTCTGTCCTGCGTTCATAAAAAAAATCAAAGCTCGTGAGAACTGTCGCATACACTTGTGCTATATAATTTATGTTTGTTAGCTTTAACTGACAAATGATATATGATAATTTAGTACTGAATTGAAGTTAAAGTCAGTTTATTGATAACCAACTGATCAGTGCTTGTAAATTTAAGCTGGTGCTTTGCTCTTAGCTTTACAGTAGCGCTCTATAAATTTAGCGTTTATGATTGCGACCAAGGGTTGAGGGCAGTGATCCTGTACTAAACAAAAAAGAATCGGAATGCCGACTTAAGGTGCCATGTTAAATATTGTTAATCTAGAAATTTTTACCGGTAAGGCGTTCCGGTCGTCATAAAAGAACAGAACGCCGTTCCAGTGCGCTTTGGTCCCAACAGGTCCCTGGCTGAGGGAACACAAAGACAATCAGGTCAGTATCGATGGCTATCAAACGAAGAACTCAAACGGAACCATGATAGGTTCTGCTACACGTAGTCACCCAGTTGCAGCTTAAGATCATTCAGATCAGTTATCCCCATTATGGGGTTATTATGTCAAAAAAGAGTGACTGTTGCTCGTTTGGGTTTCTGAAAAGACAAAGAATCTGTTATATAATAATTCAAGAGAGGACATATTTAAAGTAATATACACCTTTACAATGCCAGCATATCCATGGGAACCATTTATGGACTCTACGTGGGTCCCTAATGGGAATATGGGTACCATATGGGATTATGGGTCCCATATGGATTCCATGTGGGCATCCTTATGGGTGTGACCAAAACCACTCACCCTCATCGGATTGTTAGAAGTCTGAGATGCTCGTTCACTGAAGTTGAACTGATTCGTCAGCTTCTTCTCTTTTCCACCTCGACGTGGTCTTGTGACAACGACATCCTGCATGCTTGGACTCATATCTGCATCGACATCCTTACCCTGCTCATTAGAAAACCAGATGAAGACTCATGGCAGAGTATGACAGGTTCGTAAAGCACCAAGTACGTAACCAGATACATACTTATGTTTACTAGAACTACTCTTGACAGAGGCATACACCAAATGAACAATTACCATATCTTACCCTAGTGGGACGCAGGGATGTAGTGGTATGTTCTGTGCCTCGTAACCGGAGGGTTGCAGGTTTGAAGCTACCTCAAGATACTGTGTAGTGAACCTGGACAAGTTGCTCACCCACAATTATCTGTGAGGAAGGCAACGGGAAACCACCTCACACATCCATCTCATTCCCGGGTGGCATAGAAAGCCAATGGACCTGACTTCATGTCCATAAAATTCAAACAGCACTATTTTAACAGCTAAACTCAGGACACCAGATGATGCAATAACGGTGGGTCAAGTCAAAGAGGTTCTCCAGAGATAAAGCACGAAGAACAGAGAAGGAGCAGCTGCTAGGGTGGGTTAGAGCTGTTATGGTTGGTCAGCCACTGTTAGAGTGGGTTAGTAGCTGTTATGGTTGGCCAGCCACTGTTACGGTGGGTTAGCAGCTGTTATGGTTGGTCAGCCACTGTTAGAGTGGGTTAGTAGCTGTTATGGTTGGCCAGCCACTGTTAGAGTGGGTTAGTAGTTGCTATGGTTGGCCAGCCACTGTTAGAGTGGGTTAGTAGCTGTTATGGTTGGTCAGCCACTGTTAGAGTGGGTTAGTAGCTGTTATGGTTGGCCAGCCACTGTTAGAGTGGGTTAGTAGCTGTTATGGTTGGCCAGCCACTGTTAGAGTGGGTTAGTAGCTGTTATGGTTGGCCAGCCACTGTTAGAGCGGGTTAGTAGCTGTTATGGTTGGCCAGCCACTGTTAGGGTGGGTTAGTAGCTGTTAGGGTTGGCCAGCCACTGTTAGAGTGGGTTAGTAGCTGTTATGGTTGGTCAGCCACTGTTAGGGTGGGTTAGTAGTTGTTATGGTTGGCCAGCCACTGTTAGGGTGGGTTAGTAGTTGTTATGGTTGGCCAGCCACTGTTAGAGTGGGTTAGTAGCTGTTATGGTTGGTCAGCCACTGTTAGAGTGGGTTAGTAGCTGTT
Organism: Aporrectodea caliginosa; assembly: GCA_020284085.1. NCBI lineage: Eukaryota > Metazoa > Annelida > Clitellata > Crassiclitellata > Lumbricidae > Aporrectodea > Aporrectodea caliginosa. The sequence continues at coordinate 2,550 of JACEVL010002783.1, forward strand.
ATGGTTGGCCAGCCACTGTTAGAGTGGGTTAGTAGCTGTTATGGTTGGCCAGCCACTGTTAGAGTGGGTTAGTAGCTGTTATGGTTGGCCAGCCACTGTTAGGGTGGGTTAGTAGCTGTTATGGTTGGCCAGCCACTGTTAGGGTGGGTTAGTAGTTGTTATGGTTGGCCAGCCACTGTTAGGGTGGGTTAGTAGTTGTTATGGTTGGCCAGCCACTGTTAGAGTGGGTTAGTAGCTGTTATGGTTGGCCAGCCACTGTTAGAGTGGGTTAGTAGCTGTTATGGTTGGCCAGCCACTGTTAGGGTGGGTTAGTAGCTGTTATGGTTGGCCAGCCACTGTTAGAGTGGGTTAGTAGCTGTTATGGTTGGCCAGCCACTGTTAGAGTGGGTTAGTAGCTGTTATGGTTGGCCAGCCACTGTTAGTGGGTTAGTAGCTGTTATGGTTGGCCAGCCACTGTTAGGGTGGGTTAGCTGTTATGGTTGGCCAGCCACTGTTAGGGTGGGTTAGTAGTTGTTATGGTTGGCCAGCCACTGTTAGGGTGGGTTAGTAGCTGTTATGGTTGGTCAGCCACTGTTAGGGTGGGTTAGTAGTTGTTATGGTTGGCCAGCCACTGTTAGGGTGGTAGGGTAGCTGTTATGGTTGGTCAGCCACTGTTAGAGTGGGTTAGTAGCTGTTATGGTTGGCCAGCCACTGTTAGAGTGGGTTAGTAGCTGTTATGGTTGGCCAGCCACTGTTAGGGTGGGTTAGTAGCTGTTATGGTTGGCCAGCCACTGTTAGGGTGGGTTAGTAGTTGTTATGGTTGGCCAGCCACTGTTAGGGTGGGTTAGTAGTTGTTATGGTTGGCCAGCCACTGTTAGGGTGGGTTAGTAGCTGTTACGGTGAGTTCGCAGCTGTTAGGGTGAATTTCAATACATGTACACTGACAGGAATTTGTTCAGGCAGAGCCAAACATGAAACTGGGACACATCAACACAACCTGGCGTGGGTCAAAAATGTTCAGATGTGTATTCCAGGACGGGGCAAGTGCCTCATATGGCCCCTATACATGCACGTGCCCAAGTTTCTATATTAACTATTCACCCAATATGAATGTCCGAAAATTAATAATGATCCAAATAAAATAAATTAGATATTTGGACCGACTTCCATTGTGAGAATATATAGTGATACGATATAAACAACACGGGAAAACTACAAATGAAATTTCTTCACGTACTTCTGTTTCGATATTATCCTTAGATCCGGCCTCCTCCTCCTCCTCCACTTCATCCTCTGCGGTCTCCTCCTCGCCTAACTCCAGATTGCTACGGCTATGTGAGGCTTTCGAACGGGCCACTGTAAATGTATTTCAGAAACTTAGCAAATGTTACAAGGCAATCTTGTTACAGTTCCATTACGTTTCCAATAGTTACATTTCCATTAAGCTTCCATTAGTTACATTTCCATTACGTTTCCATTAGTTACATTTTCATTAAATTTCCATTAGTTACATTTTCATTAAATTTCCAATAGTTAAATTTTGTTTCTAATCTAATCTCTCAACATTGTCAGTTTATTCTCTCAATATTCTCTAAAAGCTTCTGTTTCTCGTTATCATGCAAATAACACTATTCAGAGAAAATTAAGAGGGTGAGTTTAATGCATATTAATTTACAGTTCTGAGTGAATTTTGAGTCTCTTATATATAAGTCGGCCAGAGTGGGGTTTGTGCTCCCATTCCAGGTTGGGAGGGGGTTAGACACCACTGGCTGTATGATCTAAATACAGGTTGAAGACAGTCAAGACACTGCACTAGCAGGCTTGAACCTGTGCATGCAAAATGTATACCTGATATCTACACAGGACTATAAAGATAGCATTCACTCTGCTAGCTGTAGTATCACGTTTATTCACACATCTGTAACACTGACCTGAGATGGCGGATGGATCTCTTGAAGGTACTGCAAATCAAATACACAACAAATGGAATTAAGGTCACAATAGCTCCACACTCGGTTAGACATTTTCAGTGACGTAACTAGAACTTTTCGTTTGGGGGCTTTAAGCCTTGAACATAGCCCGAGCCTATAGTAGAGTCGGGGGCTTCACTCATTTTGGGGCTTCAGCTTCGTTTGGGGGCTTAAGCCCCAAAGCCCAACGCTAGTTACGTCCCTGGACATTTTGTGTGAAGAAGTTAACTTGTTGGAGTGCAGAAAGAAGTTTGAAGCTAGTCTGACAAGTTTCAAATTAGGTAACACAATTACTAGTGCTAATCGTCATTGTAACCAAAAATTTATATATGTAATGTAAATGTCAGAAATTTCTCAGCGCCACACAAAAGCCACATAAGGGAGACCAGCTTATCAATGACACTGTATCAAATCAAGTCCACTACAGCCAGGTTGCTTGGTCTGTTTCGGTGCCAGGTCAGAATCCGGGGAGGTCAAGGTGAAGATACAGTATGGTGCTACGGTGATAATCGTATAAACAGCACTTCGAGGGAAAAAACTAAGTGGCACTCCTCACCTGAAAACTCAAAACCACGATTGCAGAGGAATGTTTTCCCTTCAACCTAAACACTGGGAAGGGCAAGTCCCCTATCTCAGTAAAGATCAATGTCTCTGATGATTTGGGGGTTTAGGGTAACACTTTGGCATGAAAAGCAGATCAGCACAGACGCGGGATCACTTCCCGCTACCCTCCCAAAGGCCGACTCAGCCTTTCATTCGCCAAATGGTGTTCGTAAAATAAGCAGTAGTACAGACGAATGCCTTGCATGGCTGCCAAACAATTAAATTCGACTCCTGTTTTAACTTTTGGTCATATTTGAAATAATAAACGAAGATTATTATCATTATTTGAATTGTTTGAAATGCTCTTATACCATCTTCTTCGCCTTGCAGCAGCATCTGGCGCTTTGCTTCGTCTGACTCGCTATGTATCATGTTGCCATCCATCGAGAAATGAATCGCCAGCTGGTCGATGTTCTGCAACGGCTTGTACTGGCTCTCCTGCGAGAAGATTCCAACAATCAGCAACGAATCATTCATTATATATGAAAAACATTAATCAGCTAAATTATAAGATCACTGTGGTCTCCTATTTGGGTATGAATTAATATAACAATACGAAAATACGACAATCTGCAATTAATTTTAATTAAATATTAAAAACATTCATCAGTAAAATTATGAGATCACTGTGGCCTCCTAAGAAAGTGTTGTTGGCTCACACTTTGTATACAGTGCTATTTGTTTACAGATGAACTTGCTGTTCTAACTGAACTTCAAAACCATTTAGGCTTCAATGTAATGTAATGTAATGTAATGTAATGTAAATCTCATACAATTCTCACAATCAAGCAGAAGCAGCATAAGGGAAAGCAGTTTAATCGCCAGTGTATGCGAGAAGAACGCTTTTCAAAGGTACTCAAAAGGTGCTATACAAAGCGTATTTGTAATTGTAATTAGTAACTTCTATTGTGCCTGTGTCACTAAGAGGCACCAACCGATGGCACACCAAAACCAAGCCATAATCAGGATCAACATCCAGGGGATCAATCCGTGAGACAGAGAGACTGCCTATAGTTGATAAGTAATTTGAAAGAGGTAAGTTTTAAGTTGAGAATGAAATGACACAAGCGACTGAGCACAGCGCACAGACACAGGGAGATAGTGTTTCAAAAAGCAGGTTCAGTGTTCGTTTTACAGGTACATACATAAATATCAGTTCTATATAAAACTTGGTGAATCAGTAGAAGAAAAAGGTATGAAGTGATGAAATCAAATCCTGAGAAACCTTGAAGTTCCATCTGACTATGTTCTGAGGAGCATGTGGATTATTGGCCGTAAGAACGCGCGTAAACTCCTCCTTAAGCTCCTAAAACAAAACAACAAAATCAAACAGCTGAAAACACACAAGACTGGACAAGCTTTCTGGAAATGAATAATTTTTGATTATACTATGATTCTAAAGAACCAGACCATTGAGGAGGACTAACATAAATGAGTTGCTATACAGTACATTAAACGACCTCATTGCAGCAATTGAAATTACGTAATTGAAAATACATAATTGAAATTATGTAATTGAAATTACGCATTTGAAATTAGGTAATTTGTCATTTGCAATTCAATTACATTTTCCCATGTATTTTGTAACTTTAAATTCAATTTCATGTTCCAAAGTAATTTGTAATTCAATTACATTTTTCCAAGTAATTTGCCCATCCCTGCCTTATTGTAGGACAGTGATTACCCTGCTCTAAGTAACCATACCATGTATATCTTAGCCTAATATAAGTCTACACAGAAGCAACTGAGTTATTACCCTACTGTGCCTTACCTTAACTCATCTTACCTACCAGTGTTTCAGTTATGCATTTCTCATATGCAGTTCACTTTGGAGGTGCTATAGAGATTCCCTGTTACTGTTACAATAACAGGCACCATAACCAAGTATTGCATTCTGAATTCCTTGTTAGAGAAAACTCCTACTTACAGCCTCTGTCAGCTTGAGCTGATTCTCCGGTTTCGCCAGTGTTCGACCCTGAAAATGAGTCAATTAAAAGATAAAATTTATTGTATCAGTATGATTCAAATTACATCCATAACCAACTGCAGTCACCAACAGAGAAAACATGAGAAGATCAAAAGAAATTTCTCATTTTTAAACTGACATAAACTTAAGATCTTCAACGCTTTAACGATAAGCTGCATTGGTTTCCCAGTCACTTTTCTATAGTAAATGCTCGTCACAAATTCAGTAAATCTGTTTTTCTTTTGTATGGAAAAATCACTTCAACCTTAACTACCTCACTTGACCCTAAATACACAAGTGATAACTTTGCTACAGATTTCGATTGTACAAAAACTATGCCAAAGATACACAGAAAATGGCCACACAGACTCGCGTAATCGTAATCATGATTGCATAATCACATTTATAATCTCATTGTTAAATAAAATAACTTACCTCTGTTGCTCCTGTATAGTCTTCATGGCCATCCACCGCATCAGGGGCATTGTCATCATCCTAATCAACATGAAATTAAATGAAATAATTTAGCAACTAATTTTTTTAAATAGACAGGAGTCTTCGTGTAAAAATGAGCTAGATCAACACTGCGTTACACAATATTACCTTACAAACCTTACACAGACACAGCATACACAGGAAATTAGAATCAAATGTGAGAAGAATAATTCTGTGTTGATATAAACAGAGTTACTAACTTACTAGAGTAAAATTCAGATGGCTATTAGAGAGGCATTATCATTTCTACCTGTCCCTACAGTTTCAGAATCTCGATAACTTTTCCAACTGCCCAATTTCATCATGATCTTTTTAACTTCACTAAATGCGACTTTCTGGGATTTGCTTTTGTTGACATCTCTGAACATTGTAAAGTAGAGATGCCCAATATAAGAAAACTTCTAACAACAAAGGACTTACATCAAATCTGTAAGGCAACGTGGCAAACGCATACTGATACTGGTAAGAAAAAAGTTAAAAGCATAAAAGACATTAAACACAAACCACGAAACAATGCGGTTAAAATTTTAAGTAGCTCAAGAAACCATCAGAGTAACTTACGTGCACGGCTGCTTTCTAAAACAAAACACATCAACCAGCAATAAAAAGATCATCATTAACTTAAATTGTAATTGTAAATGTAATCACGGCTTTGTATAGCACCGATTGACGAAAACTTCTCAGAGGCACTTCAAGGGTGACAACACAGAAAAGGATGGTAATGGTAATTACAAATTTATATAGCGCCACCGCCCGAGAGAGTCGGAGAGACTCGTCAAAGGCGTTCCCGACCTAACACAATGAATCGATGGTCAAACAAAATGGTCTCAGTTAGGCATATAGTACTAGTATAGTAGTATACAGTGCTTAAAGTGTATAAAAAGAAGTGCCTGGACGCCCCTTACCTTTCCCTCCCCTCCTCCCACCAATACCCTTTCCCCAACCCCTCTCCCCAACTTCCTTTCCTTACTCCCATGATCCCATCCCCTTCCCCCGTTCCTCTCCTCAACCCCTCTCCCTCCAATGAGAGGTGCAACTATAAATGTTTCCTGAGGTGCTCATATTGCAAGCGCCGAAGGCACGAAGCCGTGAGTGCTGAGTTCCCGTGCGTATAGGCCTAACGACTATAGGGTGTCTGAGGGAGCGTCGTGAGCTCCCTCCGCGGGGTCTGGGGCGGAGCCCCAGAAGCCAACGCATTTTGTAGCAATTGTTATCAAATGGAAGACGTGCTAGGCTCTTGTTTTCCTGCAGTTTCTGAACGATAAAGTTATGAAAACTTCATGGTTTATCCAGACTCCCAGACTAACACCACAACAATTTCAAAGTTTTATTTTAAAAGAAACAGGTTTCGTCTTTACCTTTCGCCTTCGGCTCTTTCAGAAGTGTCTAGTTAATTTTTGCAGTCAAAATCCATTTCAAAAATAATTTTTTTGTGTTTTTGTAAATTGGCTATGCATTTTGTCAGTTGTATTCATTCATTCATTCATTCCGAGAATTTATATAGCGCCTCTTCGAGAGACCTACTCAGAGGCGCTCCCAGCCCAGCCACGGCTATAAAAGTGTGATTTGAGATACTTATAAAAGGCAGGCGAATCTAGCTGAGGCATTAATCGCAAGTCTAGTGGGAGGCCATTCCAGATGGAGGGACCCACAATCGAAAAGGCTCGACGCTTTCTGCATCGAGCCGATCGATGCCGCTACCTTGTGAGCAGATATTCTCAGTAGGCTTTGCAATCCTGTGGCACACATAGATTTCCTCAGGTGACTTATTGTATTGTGAGACGAAGCCTAGAAAATGCTCTCCGGAACAAAATGTGACTGGTAGGGCAAGGGCATCGTCATGTGGAGCTGGCTGAGTTTTGTATACCGAAACAATTAATTTAATTCCAATTGACAATTTTCAATTCTTATTAAGCCATTACTTCCTTCTGACCTGTTTTTCTTGCCTTTGTTTTTCTTTGTATACCTATAGCGTTTTGTCTGTTGTTTACTCAATAAACGAATATATGATCATGAAGTCGTATGTTGTCTCTCGACAGTTTCTGTGTCTTGCTGGCGAATTACATAAAACTGGGACAGTTGGTGTTTTACAATGAGATATTATTATCATCGCTAGAGCCCGTATAACGTATAATCCATTGGCTAATTTTTGAAGCCAAAAAGCCCACAACCATAGATATAATAACACCTCAAAGAGAGCTCCGCAGTTAATTTATTTTGAAATGACGCGTTTTGATTGGTTAAAATTCATGGACGCAGTCAAGCTTAAGCGAGACTTTAATTTCTTTTCGAAGCTTATGCCTTAAAAAATACAACAGACACAAAATAACAACTTATCGATTAAATAATATTCCAGCGGCCTTGTTTTCTGGCTTTAATAAGTTGCTACATCCACACACTACACAATTTAACTTCGATCGTTTCGCCATTTTGAGAGGTCACAGGGTCAAGGCCGTTGGAGTGGCTTCGGGGTCACAGCCTCAAAAAAGATGGCGGATGCGGGCTCTAGTGATATATTTTATATATTATACATCTCTATGGTGTTTTATAGGTCTAGGTGAATCGTATCGTATTCTATCAATTAGTTGTATTGAAGTCATTTAACTTGATAAGTTCATTCAGTTATGAAACAGTCAAGACAAGGCTCAAAGTGGATGTGAATCATGTGACAGTCAGGTAGAATGGTAGATCGTAAACTAGGCCCTAGTTGTTAGGGCCTACGAAAACTCAGACGATAAAACCGGAAGCGCGTAGGGCCTATATATGACGTACGATTTGATGAAAAGTTAACTAGAATGTACAAGTCAGGAATGAGGTGGAGAAACAAGTTACACTTACACGGTAGAAGTTTAGAACACATTCAGAAATCAAATGACAACATGAAATTTCATTGGAATCTTTAAAAAAATTAAATGCTGTTGAAAGTGACGTAGAGGAATTACACTGTTGCATGAACGCTGCATGGACGGCGTCCAGGCAGTGCTGCCTAATAAGTGGCAGGACGGCGTCCAGCCTTGAAAATAAGTGCCTGGACGCCGTCCATGACCGTCCATGCACACTTTAAGCCCTGGTAGTATAGCCTACTCATGATCCAACGATGATGGAAAGAGGAAATAAATTATACCTTTGGAAATAAGTAAAAAGTAGGCCTAACTCGTTTAATTTCTCGTTACAATGAAACGATTGTCTAGATCCTACAAATAACCTGTAGTTGTAAATTACTTACTTAATTAGACCTATACAAATATGCTACAATGTGCTGTAGGCCTACATAACTTTGGAGTGGACAGATTTTTCGGATGCCGGATTTTTGCATTTTGGGGGACAGATAGACCCAGTTAAAACTTTCGGGGTACAGTCCTCTACTCCCCTTCTTTCCCCCGTGATTTACGCTATTGGGGATGATATTTCAGTTTCAGCCATTATATGTAAGTCTTTAGATCAAATTCCCTAACCCTCGCATTCTTTGCTTTCTAGATGTTACTCTGAATATTAGTTTGCCCGAAACGAACTTAATCCACACATTTCTCAAAGCAATTTATAATTTATCAGCAAAATCATTTTGTTGGCGTCTTCTTTAAACATCCGAGTACACTCAAAAAACAGTTTATTACACTTTACTTAGAGCACACAGCACAAATTCTACCTGCTTACTGCCCGTCTTAGAACCAAGTTTCGCCGGCATCGCGCTCGAAGAACTTTAAAAACCGAAGTTTAAAATAAAATTAAAACAAATTTAATCCTAAACTTCGTCTGCAAAAAGAGATAATTGCGACAACGATATTCACCAGGTGACGTTTTTAAAGCAGCGCCTCTGGCGAAAATAAAATAAACTATGATATCTAGCACGAGGTCGTAAAATGCAAGCTGTGACAAACATCGTTATTTATGAGTTTTACAACCAAGTCGATACTTGCAGACTTATGCGTAAGATACAGTTCCCTACAGTTCTGCTTAATATTTTAAAAACAGAGGAATTGGAGGATGAGCTATTACAAAATGACATCAAGTATGCTGATAACCATGTGTCAGGATGGCCGAGCGGTCTAAGGCGCTGCGTTCAGGTCGCAGTCCGGTTCTCCGGGCGTGGGTTCAAATCCCACTTCTGACAAGATGCATTTTGTTATACAGGCGTGTGCTTAGTTTCCTTTTGACTTTTGGACGGCGTTGCATTCTTCTTCTTGTGGTTCTCTGCCTGTTAGGCAGGTTCAAATGTCCGACGTCGCCACTTCTCTCGTTGTTGGGCCTCTTCTTTCAGTTTCCTGTAGCCGTTTGTCATCATCCAATCCAGCATCATCTGTCTTGGTCTTCCTCTTGTCTTCCTCCCCTTCATTTTTCCTTCGATGACCGTTCTTAGTAGTGAGTCTCCTCTCAGCGTGTGTCCGATCCATTTCCTTTGCCTGTCTCTTATTGTGCGTATAAGGACTCTTTCTTCTTCCAATTATTCCCAACACTTCTTCATTTGTTATATGTTCTGTCCAGCTGATTTTTTCCATTCTTCTCCATGTCCACATTTCGAAAGCTTCCAGTCTTTTTATCCATCTAGTTTAACTTGCGGGAATCTTGCTTGCTTGAATGTTTGCTTGCTTGAATGTTTGCTTGCTTGAGCCACAGCTAAAAAGTCAAATCTTGCGACGACTAGTTCGATCACTTACAATCATTCAATCGTCGTGAAACTTGGCAGACAGACTCGCCCTCGCACACACTTCATTCTATCAAAATTTCAGCTCCCCCCAAAAAGGCTAGCTTATAGAATCGGGGACTCAACTTTTCGAATCGGGGAATCCCCTTTTCCCACACGCAGCGTTGTGATTGGCCAGCGTTGCCATTGGCTGCAACAGAAACGGGTGCGGTGCTTGATTAAACGGACGCTATGTTGTAAAATGAACGCGGACTATATATTTGTAGAGGTAACTGCTTAATATGACGGATTATAGGATACTAGATGGATATAGTAAAAACTTTGTTTTACTATTGGTTCTTTTTATATCCGCTTTTCTCATTGTCCATGTCTCCGATCCATACAGCACCACGCTCCATACTATAGTGTCTTTATCATTCTTATCTTTAGATTCCTGTTGCATTGTGTTACAAAAAAAACATGTAATGGTACAGACAACCGCAAGAATTACGTCAGCAATCTTAAACTACAAACTCACCATAATTAGGCTACATCTCTTGCAAGTCAAACAGACTGCCGAATATCTCACCCAAAACTGAACGCTCCTTTTCCCTCATCCTATTTTGTTTCCTCCTCTTCACGGTTTCACCGTATATTTTTTGGCAGTTTGATCAACGATTAACGTGCATCATCCGCCGAACCGGTTCGACTGTCTGCCTTCGTGAATAAGCTGTTGCCCTGCGATTGGCTTTCTAGTGGCGCTTTAAAAACAAGCTTGGACTTTAAGATTACGACGATCTTGTTGGATCTCGACCTGGAGAAGTCTTGAATCTACAACAACTGCATGAGCACTACGCTTATTAGAAGCAATATAAAGACTATAAGTTCATTATAATTAACATAACATAACAAGATTTATAGTGGCTCAGAAGACTTGCATCTGTGTCAGAGCCACTCTCTCAAGTCTTATCCAATGCATCTTGACCTAGTATCCAATTTTATTGAGTCTCTTCTTGAATTCCATCACCGAGTCCGCAGCAACAATTTCCTCGTCCAGCTTGTTCCAACTGTTCACTACTCTTGCACTGAAGAATCTTTGCATTATTGTTCCAGCTGATTCTTTATTAATCTTGTATCTGTGTCCTCGAGTTCTTTTATCATCTGAGAATTTAAATAGCCTCTGTGCTGGTATCTTGTCTCTTCCTGTCACTATCTTGAATGTCTCTATTAAGTCTCCTCTATTTCTCCTTTTCTCCAATGTTGTCAGCTTGCATCTCTTCAGTCTTTCTTCATATGCCTGGTTGCCGAATCCCTTTATCATCTTCGTTGCTCTCCTTTGTATTTTCTCTAGTTTTTCTACATCCTGTCTCAGGTAAGGACACCACACTTGCACACAGTACTCCAAATTAGGCCTGACTAGTGATTTGTACAATTCGAGTATTATTTTCTTTTCCCTAAAGACGGTTGTTGTGAAGTGGACTCGCCTTAAGCCTGACTAGAGAGATGGGATAGGTAAGTTGTTCAGTATGAAGTTAGTGTGCACTTCTTTCTCTGTCATTTTATTGAGAAAACCACATAAAGAGGTCTTGTTTGTACAGATTTTCTATACCGGCGCCATAGAAGTCAGTTGATTAGATTCTGCTGCGGAGCTGCGGTCGTCGAATTTCGACCAATCAGCTGTTGGGAATCTGCGGACTTCCGGTGGGCGACGGGAGCGATGGCGTAAATAGATCTACGGATCTAAATGGCTAAATTGCTGAGGCATTTAGGACTCGGCGGAAAGAAGAGCCCATCGCCACAGTCTCGCCACACGGAGTACGGCGGCGTACAAGGACATCAGTCGTCGAAGGCAGCGCCGGGGACCGATCGGTGCAGCGGGACAGCGGACGAAGGCGGACGGTTCGACTCCCTGCGAGAGACGACGGACACCCGTAGACACTCGGAGTGTTCGACGACTCCTCGGACTTTGCCTCTGTCTTTCGATTCGGCGGCGACGACCAGGGAGAGGGACTGGTCGCTTCGAGGGCCAAACTCGAAGGATTTGCCACCGGGGACCTCTAGTCCCGTAGACGACCCTTCGCCTGCGTGTGTAAATCTATCGGGGCAGGAGGGAGTGTGCCCTACGCCAGCCGTCGCTGCTGAAGTCGTTGCGGGAGAAGAGCCGGCTCAGGTCAGCTCCGGTAGCGAAGTGCAGGTATGTTTCCGTTGCTTGGAAAACTAAATGGTCATGGATTTATAAAGAATGTGTTAGTTTCGAAAATCGGAACAGACTTTCACAGATTTCAGTGCCAAAAATTTTTCCCTACCTCCAAGTGCTGGATCATTCTAGGGTGTTTTTGGTTTCCAAGCATATTTTATACATATGAATTTATAGAAGAGTTTTGTATGTGTGTATGACAAGGTAAATATACCAAAATTATATATAGTTTTAATATACAAGAGGGAAATGACTCAAATGAGCTATCCTCCACTGCTCATGATTAACTTTAGCGCCATTGTTTTCTGCAGTGCTTTTTCACTACCAAATAGTGACAAGTGGTAGCCAAAGCATGTACACTATTTTCGGATTAGATTGCTTTTGCATGGACCTTCGGTACTTAGCATCATTGATTAAAATTGTTGTTGTGTTACTGTTTACTTTTCATCTAGAGCAGAGTAGACATTATCTGAGGTTGGTTCCATCATGCATACCTTCGTTTTATGTGCCACATTTCAATATTAGGTCATGAAAATTATATTGGATTTGATCGCATTTTTGTGCTTTTTGTTCGGAAGACCTCTGAAGAGTTTCTATTAAATAGGCGCTACATAAATTAGAATTTTGTAAACCGAAATAGTTTCACTTTCTAGGAAAAATGTCATTACTTTATAGCTGTTTTTTTGCAGCTGTCAAACGACTACAGCAATCCGTATGACCTGAAGAAGGAAATTGCCGTGATTGTCGAGCCAATACCTGAGGCATGTGTAATGGAACCAAGTTCGGAAGATGACTATTCGGTTCCGTACGAACTGAAGAAACATTTTAAAGGTGAGGAAACTCACAAGAGTATCTATTAATGATTTAAGGAATTCTATTTAGTTATGCGGTTATGTTTCTGCAGCATTACTTAATCCATGTCCATGCATATTTGGATTTTTCTGTGTGTTTTGAGACCTCTCAGTAGTGGTACATAAACACCGCTTGCTGCATTGCCAATCGAGCATCTACGATCGGTTTCTGTTGAGGTCATGCTATATAGATTTGCGGGGTTGTGCGATGGTATAGTGATCAGTGTGTGGCCGGTTACAAGCTTGACTGTCGGTGGAAAGGTTACATATGCGCGAGGCTAAGAAAATGAAATCGCTAATTCTTCATATCTAGAAGTTTCATTGTTTTTTCAAGAACTCAGCTACAGTATGCTGACCGTACGCTGTCAGTGGGAAATTCAGGGGGCAAGTATATGGTCTGATCAAATGCAATACGATACAATCTTCATGGACCAGTCTTCTATTGCATTTACATACTCATGCAGGCATGCGGGATTGCGGGTTCTGTACTGGAAACGTTTTCAAACCGTCTTAGAGCACGAGGCTAAGAGAAATGAAGTCGCCAATGCTTCTTACCCATGGCTGTGTATCTCGGCCAGCTTAATGGATTGCTCGTATTCATCTCTATGGAGGTTGTGTTACGGAGAGGTTATTTCCCAAAGCTGAAGTCAACTTGTGGATTTAGCCCTTGATACAGGCAGGCAGACCAAGACTACGTTGGATAGATAATATAAATGAGGACATGACAGCACTTGGACTAACATTAAAGGGAGCAATGGACTTGACAAATGACCGAGGACAATGGAGATCATTTATTCGTACCCATCGCCGTCAAGTGGCTGGCATCAGGAACTGCTGCTGCTGATGATGATGATGACGACGACGACGACGACGATGATGATAGTGTTATATGAGAATTTCCTTTGTGTTATAAAGATATTCAAGTGTAAATAAGATAAATAATGACGTGTTATTAGAAATGAAGCAATGATTCCTGAGCCCACCGTTCTTTCTCATGTGTTGGGCCATCTCTCATGTCCTCATTCTCGTGCTCAAATTTCAACTGGGTCTTGCTCCAAAATATCTGTCACCAAATTCTCCTCCCCTCTCTACTATATCACTGCTTCCTCTCCGGTCCTCTGACCGGCTTGACGTTATTCCGTATTAGAACCACAATCCAGATCCTTTGCCTGCATAGGTCCCTCTCTATGGACTTCGTCCTTCTCTACGCTCTACCATCCTCTCTGGTGGCATCTCTACCTCTTTCTCACACCATAAAACCTTCCTTTTCTCTTGGGCACTGGGAGCGCTTCTGAAGGGTTTGTGCTGTGAGAAGCACTGTGATCAAATGCAATAATATACAACACAATCTTCTTGGAACAGTCTTACAATATATATATATATATATATATATATATGTATATATATATATTATATATATATGTATATATATACTCTTGCATGTGGGTGTGTGCAGCAAACATTCTCAAACTGTCTTAGATCAATAGATAGCATGCATGCAGATATTTTTGTGAGTTATTTAAACTATATGAACTGTGTTTATACATCCACGTACATGCATACATTCATACGTACATTCAAACATACATTCATACATACATACACTCATATGTACATTCAAACATACATTCATACATACATACACTCATTTGTACATTCAAACATACATTCATACATACATACATGCACAATTGCACATACAAGTACGTACATACATATACACAAAGCACATACACAGTCACACACACACACACACACACACACACACACACACACACACACACACACACACACACACACACACACCCCAGTATAAATCTGAAGTATACATAAACATCTCTAGTAGTTAGTTCTAAATTAAATTAAATCCTTTTGAGTGAAGCCCAATCCTAAATTCTGTGTCTCATTAATTTGGTGGGAATTGTAAGTTGCCAGCTAATTTGGTGGTGAACCAGAGATCGCTCCTCCTTCCCTTGGAATGTTTCCTTTGATGCA
>JACEVL010002784.1:0-17214 GCA_020284085.1 Aporrectodea caliginosa
TTTCCCAATAAAAAATTTGGCCCCCTAGCTGGTGTCAGCAAACTGTTCTTTAAAAAGATTGCCACAACCGGATCAGTTGCAAAGGAAACCACGAGATCGGGCGTTACGAACGCAAACAAATATCAATAGCAATATCAATGTTACAAATTTCAATGCTGTCGAAGAACTGGGGCTGATTCAGGATGATCAACCGCGCACGCATCTGTCGATGCGTTTTACGTGGTTGGTAACTTGGTTCCTGAACCACCCAATTTCATAAGGGAAGTATATCCTCGTAACCGTTACATCAATTGTAATAAAATTTGCAGGGGTATAGATAGAATAGACTGAAGTTCACTGTGCACCAAATTCAAATTCCTATGCGGTACTACAATTGACCAAGATATTTAACAAAGTCTAGTGTTCTCTACTTTATCGTGGACACAGTGTAATATGTTTCATCCGCTAATTGCACCCTTGTTTCAACAAAAGTTCTCAGGAGGCGGAAACTTGCCCGTTAGGGCATATTTTGGTCCATGCAAACATACAGCAACATCGATCCAGTAAATATGTAATACTACATTACTGGCTGCAACGATGGAAACGAATTACTCTGATATTTAGTTAGTACTGACATAAACTTGTAAGATGCTTGCAATGAAACATGTGACCTTACATTCTAGCAAAATCCAACACGAGTTTATTGACCTTCCTTTGCCTCTTACAAGAGTATCAATACCAGTTTTGTGCAGGGCAGGGACTTGGTCTCCCTAATTTTCTCATTACAATGTCTGGTCTAAAGGCTGTCCATGTGGGAAACCGATTTTTAAGTATGCTGATGACTGTTATTTGATGATACCTGCATCAGGCATTTCTACTACTGAATCTGAACTTGCTCATAATTATTGCACAATGTTCCAAAATTCGCAACTTACGTTTACATACTAGCAAGTCTTGTGAAATTATCATAACCTGTCACCATTACCGAACTGATGTCACAATTCCGCCAATTGCTGGAATTGACCGGGTTACCGATCACATGATCGTTAGTGTTACACTCTTTGAGATAATCGAGTTCCCGTTCATATTCATAATAGGCCAATTTGCTGCAGTGCTAAAGGTCCTTATGACATTGCGTGTCCTGGTGACTCACTGACTCATGGGCTTACTGGTAATCGTCTATATGATGCAGTGCGCTCTACTATTGTGGCGCGAATGGTTTACTCATCTCCTGCTTGGTGGGGGATTTGCTAATTTTGTTAACGAGAACTGTTAAACTCTTTGACGAAAAAACTGATCCTCCATGGCAACTCCCCTGCATTCGAAGAGATGTGCTTTTAAGTTGACCGGGCTCTATTTGTCACTATATTGACTGACCCTGGGCATGTCCTCCATGGCTTCATCCCTCCAGTTCATGAGTCATAATAATCTTTACGGCCACGTCCTCACATCCGTGAAATTCCACGTTCCGACCTCCTCACTAGAAAGGGATGCATTACAAGGATGCTTTACACTTATTAGGTTCATTCTTTCAAATTCTGTTAAAAATTATGTCCCAAACATGTTTGATTGCGGACACATAATAATATGAGCAGATTAGATCAAAATACTCTACTACGTAAATAAATAAATGTTACTTGACTAAAAATGCCTGAAAATAATAATTAATTGATATTGTAATATACGGCACCCTGGAATTTTTTAATCAGTGGGGTACAGTACATAGCTTGTCCCTTCTACATTTGGCGGTAATAAACTTGATCATCCTACTCAAACAGTGTGCAATTTTTGTCTGTATGTAAAATATTCACATAACATCATATGCTGGCCTTAATATAAGTTAATTGTACTTTCTGTATCACAGCACATAACAGTAATATTTCTTTGATAATCTAATGACAGTTCCATAGAATTTTGTCAACTCTGTTACTTTCAACTATTATTAACATTTTTAATGGCGAACTGATCTAGTTAGTTTTATTTTATTCATCAGACGGAGCACTACTGCGCGGTTTAACATTGATGAGAAGGTTGGTTGATTTTATGTACGTTTTATGGTTCTAAAATCTCTGTTTTTGGTGCATTTTCATATCGTATATTTGGAATTATTCAACTCTGTTACCAAAGTATGACCTTGACGGTGTTTACATTTACGATTTTTCTTGCATGATATTAAAGTAATCTAAAGTCTGAAGACGAGACTGAGTGATATAAAGAGGAAGTATCATGCTAAAACATGGTTTTCGCGGAAAATGTCATACTCTGTTACCGTCAACCCTGTTACCGCGCAGAGGTAACAGAGTTGACATATCTGTAACAGAGCTGACCAAGCATAGGTCTACATTATTTTTTTCTGGTTATATCAAAGCACACTCCTCATTCGTGATTGATGTTTGTTATCAACAGGTTATGAAGTGTGGCTAATTATTAGCGGTAGAGTAGCAGAAGCGTTATCATGCTCGTCGTAATGCCAAAATGGAAGAGTACCTGCAAACGGAAAGATTGGCATGGCAGAAGAAACAATCTTTAGGGAAATTGAAGACTATAAGCCAACTGCCTGCTAGAGACCAGCGGAAAAAGTGCAGGAATGGAAAATTATGCATGATGACAGTTGACTCTGTTACCCGTTCTTAGTTGTTTTCATTTGTTAACATTGCATTTTCTTATCATCACTTTGGTGCTACCTGTATGTTAGTTGTTCTCACATATATTAATTATTAGTGTTTTGCTATCACAGCTTACTCTTGAATGTGACTATGTACAATGTTTGTCAACACTGTTACTGTGATGTCAACTCTGTTATCAATCAACTTTGTTACTCCTTAATGGCATGTCAACTCTGTTACCCGTCAACTCTGTTGCGAGTCATTGACATTATAAAACAGTGTAGAAATATTAAATGAAGATGATAAATGTCATACACTCAAATAGTGTGCCTCGCATTTCTATATTCCTGAAAGTTTAATGGCTATGTGTGTTGTGGTTACTTATCTACTGCTCAATCTATAATCATGATTGCTATGCATAGTAAACACCATTTCTAATTCTAATTATATAATAAATGTATTGGATATTTTTCAGTTTCATTTGTAATATAATTTTAACTTGGGGACACCTACTGCTGCTAGGAGCACCATCGTGGTAAATATAGAACAGCTTCTACCTACCAACATACTACCGTTTTTGTCGGTAACAGGGTTGACAAGTTTACGACAGACAGTCCAGTCCAACTCACACGCGGATCACAGCATTATTAGTGGTCTTTAAGATTGCATAATTTGCGTCCACTCTTACCAATATCATATCTATACAAACGCCACGTCAAATTTTCTGAAAGAAGTGTTGAAAAAATATTGTTTCTGCGGTCTATTTTGCACCCAATAATTATTGTAGAAATGACCCATTAACATGTGTTATAATTTTAGGCTGCTATTCATTATTATTACTATACTTCTGTGTTATTTTACATTCGATGCCCCATTGTGCGTTTGCTGCTAATGGAGTAATAAAGGCTATACATACGCAGTTACTTTCTGCAAAGTGCTTCAAAGCCATTCTATTTGTGCACGGTCAGGTCGAGAGCGCCGCTAAAAGTTTCGCTAAATCAATTGGTGATCATTATTATTACAGCTGCAAAATTAAAAATGCTTATACTTCTCCAAATAAAGTGTGTCCTCTGTTAGTTATATAACTCACATTTCACGTTGACCGTTTCTGACTCCCACAAGACGCCAATATCGTTTTCGTGCTGTGCCGCGCCTTCAATGTTTGCCTTGCACTGAAACTTCACGTCGTTATGTTCTTTGGTTGGGGACAACTTCAGGGTTGACGTAACGGAAGATCTTGCAGCAGAGACATCGCGCTCATCGCTTTGAACATCAGAACCTGGCCAACTCCAGTCTAGAGTTGGTGATAGATTTCCTGCATAGGTTAGGCTGCAAGAGATTTGGATGAAGTCTTGCTTGAGACCGAAAACGTTGTGACCCATAACTCCATCGCTTGGAATATGCGAGTTGCACTTTATAGGATCTGGTGGCACAATGAAGGATTAATTAATAAATCAATACTTATTTAAAATAATTCAGAAAAATATTAATTGCAATTCTATGCACTAATTATTCATAAATGAATACTCGTTAAAATATTTAAGTTCGTAATTAACCCCTTTCCAATGTTTCAAAGAAATTCAAATATTATTAAATAATTATGATTTATTCATCAAATATTCTTTAATTATTCCATTCCCTCCTCATCTACCTGAAACGATAAGCTCTGCTGACGCTCTAACACCAAGTCCAGACTCTTCAATACAGGCATATTGTCCGGCATCCTTCTGTTGAACATCGGCAATGATCAAGTCATATCTTCCCGTTGTTTCGTCCTTATCGATGCTGAATCTGCCATCAGCGTTGCTGCTATGGAAACCGTCTGCGCCATAGTAAAGCCATTGTTGTACATCAGATTGGGCCAGAGTTCGAGTCCAATATACCGGTTGATTCAGATCCGTCGAACAGTTGATCCGAGCAGTTTTCCCGACAACGTTCAGAGTGTTGACTGGTACATATGTAAGACCACCTTCAACGCCTACAAGTAAATTTACATGTGCCAGCCTAATATCGCAAAAACTAAGTGCTAGAGATATGATTCGTTCGTCAGTTGCAGCCATGTTTCAACAAATGATCTCAAAGGCGTAAACTTGCACACTTGGATATATTTTGGTTGATGCAAGCACGCAACATCATCAATGAATTAAGAATGTAACACTCCACAAATGCACTGACTGCTATTAGCGAATTATTCTGATATTTACAGTTTGGATTCGAAGCTTGAAACATTAATCGGTTTCGGAACTTAAGAGTAAATGCAAGCACATTATGAATCATTCAGGACTTAGCATTAATTAGATAGAGACGTTTCCATTTATTTAAGTTTAAAGCAACTAGCCATTCATTCCAATTGGGCTACGCTACTTCATCAAAAGGAAGTTTGCACATGCACGCACATACGCATGCACGCACGAACACACACACACACACTTACACTGTTACACACTAAGTCTTATGCATATTGTGAGGTCACATGAAAGCTCAAAACTGACAATACGAATGCCATTGTCAGCATCGCATAATGCTTTGGTGCTTATTGAGGCATCCACTAGAAATATTGAGTAGTTTCTGGAAGAGCAAACTAAAGTTGAGAACAATTTTGAATGCGACTAATTTAATATGCTTACCGACAGAAGGCATTAAGAATAAAATTCCAACTGCGACAGAAACCGTGAATTGCCAAACTATCGTCGCGCAAGATGTGACCCAAAGAGATGCCAGCGATGAAAGTAGGTGGAGATCTTTAATTCTTTTTAATCTGCCTCCATCCTTTGCAGATCGTCCAGACCGATATTTTGCTTTCTTGGTTTCCACCTTCTCTGATCTTACAGTGCCTCTGTCATCCAAATTCTCAGCTCCTTCCTTTCTAATTGTGTGACAAACAGGCAAGTCTTTTCGGTCTTGGCATTTCTTAGAATGTGTCTGATTACTAGGTATCAATTGTAAGTTTTCTTCATTTATCACACGCACGGTTTCAGGACGCACCTCTGATGAAGTTTTTCCGCTCTCATCGTCGGAAGGTTCTGTCAAGCAGGAGTTCCCTTGATCAGTCGCAAACTCTGTGGATTCATATTCATCTCTCTCTGTTGTAATTGCATCACAATGATTGAGGGGAGAATCCTCAGTGTCATTCTCGCTAATGCTGTCGCTTGTGTTAATCTCTTGCCAGGATGCTAGCATAAAGGCATGCTGCACTCCATTGTCATCGAAACCGATTTCGTCATTTCCAGTTGATAGACAATCCATTGTCTAATTTTCTTTGGCTAAGTGGTAAGACTGCTAACAGTCTAAACATTTATACGCGTTTCACGTCGAGTAAGTCAATATAAAGTTAAGATTATTTTTATATAGCCGTATACTCTGCACACACTTGTGACATCGTGCTTGCCTTGTTGAACCCTGTAGTTGCCTACCAACAGTAAAATGTAGTCTGCATAAATTTAGATATATAATTTACATTATATCTATGCAGGTATGTATGCACGCATACATGTGTGTACATGCATTAAATTCACAAATGTATGTATGGATGTGTGCATGTATGGATACTTGCACGTTTGCGTATATATCTGTGAATAGCTGCGGACACTCATCAAGTGTTAGAGCAGCTTCTAAGTAGCGTACCTGAACAAGTAAGCATGCATTTATTAGCTGAGGCCGGTGGCAAGTCCAGGGTGCAGGATAGTCTAGCAGTTAACGATAGTCTAGTGGTTAGCGCGCTGTACTGTTAACAGAGAGGTCGGAGGCTCAAATCCCCCACCAGGGCATAAATCTGCTACGAGATTTCTGTACCATCTGAGCCCCTAGCCAACTCAGCTATAATGGGTACACTGACCGTACACTGTCGGTGGAAAGAACAGACGGCGAGGAAAAGAACTGGCCACCCGTTCTCATATGCCGAGGCTAAAAATTGAAGTCGCTAACACTTCCTAGCCATGGCTACCTCTCAGGATAGCTTAAGAGACTGATCCTCTTTATTAGCTGTCATGGTCGAATAGGACACCCATTTCTGGAAAACTAACCGTTCATTTGAAAATTGTGGTATGAATGTGTTCGTTACTGAGGATAGTTAACAACTTTATGACCTTCTGAGCACTATAAAGTTTCGAGGTAACGCTTGATTAGATAAGATCGAAAAATCTAAATCGCAAAGCATTACTACAAATTGTTGTACAGTACAGTATAGTTCTTCTTAAAACCATAGTTTGGTGATTTCTGAGATGGCAACGAATGGAATAACCTTCCCAAAGCCACTGCTGCCCAAAGAGCTCGAGGCTAAGAACTGAGTTTTTTTTATCTGCTCCACTCGAGACTTTGTACGCCTTAGGCCTACCCTCTTACTTAATCCTCCTGTATAAAACGTTCTGTAGTCTGCATTGATCTTCTGATCATGAATGACGCTGGAACGTGTACGCATATAATTATATAATATGCTAATCAGCCTCACGATTTCTTTTATTACGCTGTCTTCATTACTATCGTAATCTTGAAATTTATAAAGCGATACTTGAAGGTTAAGCGCATGGAATAAGCTTATTCACTAGCGCTGTGTCTTGTCAGAAGGGTTGTTGAAGTCAGTTTTCCAGCGGAACACCGAGAAAAGGAGGGAGAAGAGCTATCAAGGCTTATTCCGACTGAGACAAAAAAGATCGGAAGGTGGATGACAGGAAGGAATTATGGAAGAGGTGGTAGGCTACTGTACGTTTGAGTGGAAAAACCTGAAGGGTCATTGATTGAGAATCATGATACATATGGTGGTGGGTGATCGGTTTCTGTTGGAATATCAAGGAATTTGCAGAATTTAACCCTCGTCCACACTCCTGGGGTCCAGACGGACCCCAACCGTATTGGCATAGGTATAACTTTTGTGTGCTAGATGTCACAACCTTATAATTTCATGTAATTGTCGGTCCTTCATCGACCAATAACTGCATGCATTTATAGGTCGGCATATGATGTCAGACATAATTATACAAATTTCAAAATTTCAAATGGGGTCCGGAGAGACCCCTGGGGTCCGCCTGGACCCCACACCTATAAATCTATTAAAATTAACATAAGAAAAATTATGTAGACACAATTTTCTAGTAAAGTTGACACACCTAAATAGAGCAACTGTCATAATAGACATTAATATTTTTCCTAAAAAATGGCTCTGAGTAGTGAGTAGTGAGAGATAATTATTATAATTGCACGTTGGTAGGTCCAGTTCTTCAGATTTACCAGTTGCAAGACACTGCAAGTGACATGACATAACGCACTGGTTCTAAGTGCATAGACTTGGCCCACAAGATATTATCCTTCTTCCTCATGGAATTATTAGAGATGAGAAAGGAACAGCAAAAATTGAACCAACTCACCGGTTTATTATACCTGTCATGATGGATATTATGGCCAATAAAAGACAGCCGAGATAAATACATTCCTAGTTCACTTTTTGTATTGTCTGTAACATGAAGAGCCAAATTGTAGCCTTTGCGTGACATGACATTGTGGTGAAGTGAATATCGAACATGGACAGTCAGTCCTTACTGCAACAGTGTCCGTAATTCGTGTCAAGAGTATATTCCATTTTCTTCTAAAATCTTCTTTAAAAATTCGTTTGAAAGACAAGTAACTGAATGAAATATTTGTGTAGTCATGTTTAAAGAAAACTTAGGCAATAGTTTGGTGTTGGAAGGTAGTAATCACTTGAAATACGCATTCCAGATGTTGGGGTCTAAACGGACCCCAGGTATGCAATAACGTAACTTTCATGGCCAGTGTGGATGAGGGTTAAGAGGGAGATCGTTCCACAGTCAAGCTACAGCGTCTTACATGGATCGGTTAGAGAACTTGAGATGAGAAGCGGTTGGAGTGTCGGAAAGAATAGAGGTTTGCAAATGTATAGCTTGTTCAAAATTAGATAATCGGAAATCTGTTGCTGTCATTTAAGATTGAACTTCTGTAGGCCTACATTTATGGCTTTTCAAGCACAGACGTCCACTTGATCGTTGTTCTAGTGAAATCGATAAAAAAATACAGCAACACCGACTTGAACATTGTCATAAATGAGGTACGCTCTTATCGTTGATGACTGTTAAGGCTGTGGTTTTAAAGTAGGTCAATACTTGTTGAAAGCAGAGACGTCCTCTTGTTCATATCATTGAGATGTAATATGGCGATAACGATTTGAACATACTTAAAAATAAGATACGCTCTCATTGTTGGTGGCTGCCAAAGTTGTGCTTTTGAAATATACCTGTAGCAGGCAGAGATCACCCACCCTTGATCGTTCTATCAATTGAAATCCATAATACGGCGCTGTAGACTGATTTTGTTACACAGGGCCGGTGTCACGAAATAGATTATCCCCCATACATGAGTATCCCCTTAGCGAAATGGAGTATTCTGTTTAGTTTGCATTTTTGACGGTTTCTAAGTGTAATCAGTTATATTGTTTGGATTTATAATTGTACACATAACATTTTAAAATTGCGTATCTTTAGTTTATAAGTCGACCTGAAATCAATTTACTTTTGTTTTTGGTGATTTTGACTGGATTTTCTTCGAGGCTATCGTGATGCGTATGACGATGGGGATAGAATGGTTTATCCCCCGGATACTCTAAAGCAGTTTATTCCATCCGGGGATATGCTTTAGGGGTGGATAGAATATCTCGGGACACCGGCCTTAGGCACAGGCAAAGCAGGCAGTTGCCCTGGACGCCAAAATCTATGGGCGCCATTTTCACATAAAATGTGTTTAACAGTTTTATGTTTTTCCCTTTTTTAGCAATTTTTAAAATTACAATGATTATTTTAATTTGAATTCTAAACTTTCCATTATGGAACACATTTAAAATAATTATTGATTTCATTGCATGCACCTTTTCAAGTAATTCAATTTCAACACCGCACAAATTATAACTTAACCATTAAAATTCAATAGTAGGCCTATTACATCATGCGTGTCAGTACTCTGTAGTTTATATCTGTAATAGTCTTGACCATCCGCAAATCTGATGCTGACCCAGTGACATCTGTCGACTGAAAACGCCAACAATTGAAGAAATATTGTAGTATTCATTTCACCAACTCTTCGGGAGCCTTGGATGCGAATGCACCAACAGAGAAAGTTCGGACCTGACATTCAAATTTGTACAGTAAATTATAGTAATCTCACATATAAGCGGCAAGGTTGCACAATTTTGTCAGTCACTATCACATGAGTTTCAAATACTTTTTCTAACCACGTAAACATTGCCAAAAAAGCAATTTTCTTTCTCCGAAAATGCGCTAAAGCTCACCTACGGCAATGTAGACTAGAAAACATTTTTCCGTGGTAGAACCCACGCACCCAGAAACAAAAGCAAAGGTCGGCGCCTATAGCCTATGTATTTACTCTAGGTAAGCCTATTTTTATTTGTTAACTCCCGAGCAGATTTCGCAGTTCAAGTTGTATTAGTTAAGTTACTTATCTGTACAAATCTGTACATATAAAATGATATAAATGTTAATAGCAGTTTTCTTAAATACAACTAAATCAATTCAATTTATAGTTTTGATCTTATAA
Organism: Aporrectodea caliginosa; assembly: GCA_020284085.1. Taxonomy (NCBI): domain Eukaryota; kingdom Metazoa; phylum Annelida; class Clitellata; order Crassiclitellata; family Lumbricidae; genus Aporrectodea; species Aporrectodea caliginosa. Next base: position 10,140 of record JACEVL010002784.1, read on the forward strand.
AATTAAGCATTTTTATTTTAAACCATATGAAGCGCCAGAAGTTATCGGGGGCTCAAAATTGTATGAAAAAAAAACATAAGTTAGTGTCAAAAAGCAAAAGCGATGGCTTTCCAACTATTTCAACAAAACTGAAACTACTTTAGCTGTGAGTGTTGCAGGGCTACTCAGTCATCAGCTAGTAATTCGATTGTTATATACTAATATTGCAGGTAGGTATATTGGTCTAAATTGCTTTCAGCTTTATTTTGTTTTGGCAAACTGAAACCTGATGGAGAAAAACTACAAGTAGAAGAATATTTCTGATTACTTCAACAAATACTTTTTTGTTCTAAATAATTTTTTTTCGGTAATTCGAAGTGTTTTTGCTGTTTACAATTCCCCCAAAATTAAAATTATTCAGTGTTGAGTGTTCTAATAAAAGAAAATAATAAATAACTCAGTTGAAGGTAATGTACTGTCTGGTTCCTCGTTGGGTTGTGACGTGTGGTGGACCATGGAGTTAGGATCAGAGGGCACCAAATGTATGTTTTGCCTGGGGCGCAATTTTCGCTAGGGCAGCCCTGTCGTTACAAAACGCAATTTAGTCTAGGATGTGTGGACCACAGCAAAACATCGATGCCAGATTGTGCAAATTTTATCCTGGTGGAATAATTAGATAAAGTTGCAAATCCATTAAGCCTTTTAAGGTCAGACGAGAAATCCAGATATGGGGACCGGTTATATAAATAAATTGCCTTGACTTGATCCACAACGCGGTCGATTGAAGCTCCATCATTTTATATGGTAAAGACCATGGACACTAAAACCAACTGAATATCATATCTTAGTGTACACTTGGCTAAACAAATGGATATCATAAAAAGTTCACCATTCTGGTACCGCAGGTCTCTTCACGGTGAATTGCCTTGCTTTACTCATTCCCAATATTAACATAGACTGGGGACTCTTTAGAAACCATGTTTGGGATGACTATCATATGGGTAGTACTGGCTTCAAGTGAAGAGTAGACAACTGGTAGTTGAACAATAACAGGTCTTTCCGTTAATGGGCTGTAACCATCGGAGACATCTTCAGTGGCAGCAGCTGCTGTTTCCGTTGTTTCCGATGTTGTAGGCATTGATGGCGATACGTTGACTTCTGCCTCGGGAATTGAATCATAATCGGGCGATGAATTCTGAGAATTCTCCTTGGATAAGTCTGCCCTGTCTCTCGATTTTCCTGTAATACAACTCTTTCATATACATGTATGTAACAAACGTAATATGAATAGTGTGTTGCTACGGAAATAGACCTTGGCTTCTAATGAAATAGACCTAAGCTTCTTATGTTCGACAATTCTTTCAGAAAGAATGAACTGCGAGTAAAGCAGAGAGAAAAACATTCGCGAATACTACAACCTGCAGGTAAATATATATATATTTGAAATCCATAATCTGGCGTCGAACACGCTTGACATACAGACTGGTATAAAATGAAAGTACACTAGGTCCTACTTGAGGTGATTTTCTTCTGAATCCATCTGACAACGAAGACTGTGACCAGTGTGCAGAAAATTCCAACACCAGCACCAATGATAGAGCCAAATGGCAACTGCCAATATCCTGAAATAAAACGGATTCAAATGTAGCGTAGCGTTTTAAAGCTGATATTTTTCGATGTTTACATAGACCCCTAATGGTTTCCTTTATAATAACAACGACTTCCGCCATTACCACTTCATGTACTGTCAATACGATGCCAATACCGCAATAAGACCCAGGACCATAATTTGTCAAACCACCACTATCATCCAATTTAACCATGTCAACAACACGAACAACTTAACCAATTAGGAGAGCAAAAAAATTCCAAAACATCGAGATGCTCTTATGTTTTTTATCTATTACCTTGGATATACGCTATTATAAGCCTACGTGTATGCATACATTATGACTTCAGCTGCAAATTTCATACTACCTGAGACTTTTACATCGATCTTTGCAGAAGACAGTTTGAGTTCACCAGCCACGTGATTTTGAGCATCGCATTTGATGGTATAACGTTGATCGGCCTCTATTCTAATCTTGTTCAAGGCCAACTGAGGTCCAGATGCAATTGTCTCATTGGTTCCTAAATCTATCCAAAGGTATGAGGGACTTGGATTCCCAGCAGCGGAACAATTAAGAACGTCTTCAGGGCGATATCTATCCTTCCGAGGTGTTATTGTAACATTCCTGGTTCCAACTGGAACAAAATAAATAAGAAATATTATTTTAGTTCAAGCATGAGGCTTAAATGTCTAATAAACATTGGAATGACAAAAGTAAAAATAAGCTAAGAATAAGAATCAGCGTTGTGAAACATATTTAGCGAGCATTTTTTAATAACGGAAGACAAATTTCTTGACCATAAAACAATATTATTATATAGGCTAAAATAGGCTAATGAATCTGCTTTGGTGCAATTAAATTATAAGCCAAATACAAAATCAATGTGAAAAAAGCGTCAACAAATATAAAAGATGAATGTTGAGACATAATATTTAATAAGCACCATACGTTAAAACGCATAAAACAGCGGTTTCAAAAGTTTATAATATAACCGCTTACTTGTATAAACTTAAGCAACAACGCAGCATTATAATAATTATCAGCAATATTAAATAACACAGCGGTCATTCCTTAATATTTCGTTTGCTAATGATAATCACAAGTTCTGTATCGTCCCGTATGTCGTGAATACATTGTGAAGAATAGCCTAATTATGCAAATTTCCATTTGCACAGTTTTATCCAAGTTTAAATATAGGCCCCTATGTCATTGTCACAAACCTGGCCTACGTGCACGTAATACTGGGATAACTGTTACACTTGAAGAATGTGTATTCTCCGGCGTGGTTTCAAATGGTAATTGTTAAAACTTATTATGTAATTAGAAACTGGATGCTTTTAAGCGAACGATTAATTAACTTACAATGGACGTTCAACGTTGTATTCCAACGAAACAAATAGCTGGGTATATTCGAGGCATTAGTGTAGTGGACCTTTGTGGGAGTTTCACTGAACTGCGTCTTGCAAGTTATCAGGATTCCGTTCTTCTCTGCACTGACTTGTAGAATAGTTACTGACGACAATTGTTGCATACCATGAGACATATTGCTATTTATAACAATAGGTATTTCGCTTACAGTGTTTTCTCCTTCTGACCATTGCATGGATGGCGTAAATTGTCCTGAGAAGTTCAGAGCGCATCGAAATACGACATAATCAAATTGTCTGACGCTCCAGTCTTTGGAAGATATATTGGAGTTACACATTGGGTCTGACTCTGCACACAATATCGAACAATAATTATTCTTATTATGGTGTAAGGCAGCATTTGACCGTGAATATCGTTTTCCACGGACACGTAATATGTCAATGATACTCAGCACAACAAACATATACATGATGTAGCAACCCTGAGACTAGTACGGATTCAATCCAAAAACAGCTCTTCCGACTTTTTTGTGAAATGTGGTTGGAATTCCAAGTCACCAGAGACTCGGGAAACTCAGGAATTAATCTAATGTATAAACACGTAGGATGTTTCAATGCCTCGGATATAACACTATAATTAGGATAAGAACGATTTGTAAACAAGATAACTCTAACCGACACAGAGTAATTGAAACAACAAATACATTATGAAAGGATTAACGATTAAAGACATACAACGCATCAGCATTCTGACGCTATTATACAAATGATATAGAATGTTAAAAAAATATATCTAATATCTATTTACCTAAGACGATGAGTTCTGCAGTTGCTGAAACTGGAGTTGCTCGACCCTGCTTATCTTTGGAAAGTACAACACATTCGTAGATTCCAGCATCTCTCATTATGACGCTTTTGGCTGCCAAATCATGGCAACCATTCTCTGAAGATTTATCTATATTAAACCTTTGTGTAAAGTTGGGTGACACTGCCCTACCGTTGTAGACGAGCAAAGACGTTCTTTCACCGAGGAGGCTAAAGAACCATTGTGTCGTCTCATTAGGATTTGTCCAACATGTCATTTTCATCACTCGACCAACAACTGCTACCGTGTTTAACGGAGTCTTATGAAATCCGGATTCAGCTGCAAATTAAAATGTTTCAGCGCTTATTTATAGTAATAACCAACGGTAAGTCGATCTTTTATGAATCACATTTTCACTTAAAAGGCCTACCACTTCATTTCGTGAATCGACTGCATTAATTTGTGCTTATTGCTAATAGTTAGGCGCATAACTTGCTATTTCGATGGACTTTATAACCGAATTCACCTTAACTTACTAAATGTGGCGCATTGTTGCATAGACAGATATGTTTCAAATAGAAATTCATTTAGCCAGATAATCTCTCTTCATCTCACCTGTTAGCAATTTCATGATAACTTGACATAATATAAAACAAAGTTTTCTTATACTTTGATTAAACATTATGAAAATCTACAAAACTCAATGCAAAGAAACTGAAATGGAGTGTCAAAAGACTGATATAGCATTCGACATGATATACTTTCTCTTTGCAGCATCTGACTGCAAATAATAGGTTAGCCCGACGGATCTTTTAGGCCTATGTTTGTTTATGATAATGGTAAAGCAATGACATTGGCTAAAGACAAATAATTAATTGACGGATACATAGAACATATTGAATAATACTTACAATCGACATACTATTCTTATTATAACAATACTAATCATACCCAGATTTGCTAAAGTTTTCTTTTACAGTTATACTGCATCTCATACAGGCTTATCCATAGTTAGTCATTGTTAGTTATCAATGGTCTGACCTTCCTCAGTTGCGCGTGTTTACTTTTTCATGTCTGATAAATGGAAATAATTATTTAGATTCCACACAAATTTGCCGCCAGCAATATGAACAGTTACGGTAGATGTGTAGTCCTACATATAAGTAAGATTATTGAGACAGTTATTATTTTATGTAGATGAATGTAGGCTAAAGTCTACTCTAGTAGTTAGCGTGTGGACTGTAAACCGAGAAGTCGAGGTTCAATTCCCCCACCAGGGCAGACTTTTTTCAATATTTATGTTTCACCCGCACCCAAGTCAACTCTGCTATGAGTACACTGATAGCACACTAGCGGTGGAAGATCAGACGGCGAGAGAGAGGGATTGCCACTCGCCGCCATAAACCGAGGTTATGAAAATGATGTCGCTCAATCATCATATCCATTACTGCCTCACTGGGTTATCTTAACTGACTGATGTTCTTCTTTTTTTGATGTTTTGGTAATAAATCCTGTTTAGAGTAAGTAACTAAATTAATTGAACGTCGTGTTTAGTCGAACGTAGTCGTATTGCGAGTGCCCTTATGTTATGTTTTGATCTTTCTATCTATCCAGACGATGTAATTAGACAGGGAGACACGGTATGAGGTTCTGATTCACGTAGAAACGGCTCCAGGAAATTTTAAAGTAGCCTTATAAGTTCATGTCAATGATGACGCAACAAAATGAACTGTACTTTTTGAAATCATAAGTACTATTACTGTAGTCATCGTGAGTTTAAATTCTAACACGTTACATGGCGCTTTTGGTGAGATTTAAGACTCAAGATTATTTCAGGTGAATGTCACTGGCACTCAGGCACTAATTTAGTAATTTAGCAGCTTTCATTATTGCCATGTGCATTCTTACAGCATCTTCATCCGCCATAATGATAAGGTAAAACATTACAATGAACATAATTTATGCCTCTTACGAAACAATGCGAATCCAGCAAAGGTCAGCTGGTATCGATAAAAAATGCTATTATTATATTATGAAAACCTCTTTAACGCAAATCCAATGTCCCTGTTATCTTAATTCCAATTGTAGGCGTGTGTAACGTTTCATGCAATAAGTTCATTGCTATCGATATAACTGTGTAAAGTCAGACTTTTCTAACTTTTGTAAAGCTTATAACGATATTGCATCGGCAATTCTATTCACATTGTGCCAAATCTTTCGCTCTTATATGCATTACTAATAAGGAGTGAGCGTTTGCTCGTGCTAATACAGATTACTTACTTATCTACTTGAATGCACTATTCGAAGTGCGATAAGTATTGCTGGACAGAAGGTCACAATGGCTGGCTCAAGGACCAGAAAGGTCGTTTCGCATCCCAGGATGAAGGATGAACGCTTGATGAAGATGCTTGTTGTCGGTGTGAATTGAGCATAAGGTCTGGTCAGCTAGTCTGCATCCAACAGAATGAAATAGAGTGGTTGAAGAACTTAGCCATTTTTAGTGTCGGAAATACTGGGACGAAATTTGGAAGACGAAAGTAGGTCATGGAGGGCAGCGCAGCTTTTTCCCTAAAAATAGTCAGAGTCTGAGAGGATTTAAGTAAGATGAGGCAGTAGGACCTGAGTTCGGACAATACGATGTGCCCGCATGACAGAAGGGTGAAGAACTATGGAATAAACTTTGAAAGTAATGTGGGGTGGTGTTAAAAAGTATGCAAGCCTTATGGTTAAGAGTTATTGTGTTCAGCTGTTGCAGGGATGAGAATGTTATCCATGCCTGCTATGGAAGAGGAAGAGGATAATGACGACAGTTGATGAATGTATGCTACACTTGCTACAGTATGTGGCTGAAGATGGTGCTCGGTATGATCCAGTGACCGTCAGACGCGGAGAGAGGGATTTGAAACAAAGGTTCCGCTGAAGGAATCAACAGATATGGAACGAATTCAGGGTGACAGATAGACAAAGAGAGAGTAGCGATTATGTAAGCTATGCTTAAGGTGAGTTAAATGGGAATGCGATGGATTGAATGGTATTATTTATATGCTGCAACGGGAATAAAACTTATGACAGAATAGTAATGACCGAATTGACAGGAGTCTGTCTATCATACGAACCAAACTGTATCGATAATCCTAGTTTAAACCGCCGCATTCATTATCCAGAATTTAAGTGGCGATGTAGGCTACGGAAAGTGAAACATTAGTCACAAATACAATTTTCATCGATTCGATGCAACCAGAACATTGTCCAGTCCGAGTTTATGATCGCCATTTACCATTTACTTGCACCTGATCTCTCATTGCAGCTCTGTT
>JACEVL010002785.1:0-17604 GCA_020284085.1 Aporrectodea caliginosa
TCCGTTCGGAATGATCAACTCAGGAAGAACATTTGTTAAAGCAATTAACATGGTTTTACAGCCTATAAATGAATTTGCTGAGCCCTATGTAGATGACATTGCTGTGCATTCAGATGACTGGAAGATTCATTTACAGCATTTAGATGCATATTTAATGCAAATGAGACTGCATAACATTACTCTGAACTTAAAGAAATGTATCTTTGGTAAGAGTGAGGTAAAGTTCATCGGTCATGTGGTTGGTTCTGGAACGATTCAAATGAATCCAGATAGAATTGAAAGTTTAATTAATTTGAAAACCCCAGAAACGAAGAAACAAGTTAAGCAATTGCTGGGATTTTTTGGTTACTATAGACAGTTTATCAAAGATTTTGCACAGATTGCGAAGCCTCTATCTGATTTGACAAGCAAACATGTTCCAGATAAGATTGATTGGACTGATAGACATCAACAGGCATTTAATTTACTTAAAGATGCTGTACGCTCTAAAGTTGTTTTATACTGTGATAGTAGTGATTTTGCAGTAGGAGCTGTTTTAACACAGATGGATGATAAGGGAATAGAGCGCCCTGTGTCATTTATAAGTCAGAAATTGACTGACACCCAGAAGAGATGGGCAACTGTAGAGAAAGAAGCCTATGCTATTGTTTGGGCTCTAAATAAGTTAAAAGAGATAATCATTGGATCTAAAGTTCACATCTTTACCGATCACAATCCTTTAACTTATCTGACTGAATCTATGTCTAAGTCTGCTAAACTGGTGCGTTGGGCTTTAGCACTGCAAACTTTTGATGTAGAAGTTAATTATAAGAAAGGACGATTAAATGTTGTAGCAGATTGTTTATCTAGATTATAAGATTGTTTATTTTACTGTTTTGTATAGTATTAAGTTTATTGCATAATTTAGTACATGATGATTTTGCAAATTTTTAAGTTTAATTTGCTCAATCCAAAGAAAGGGAAGGAGGTAATGTGAACAAATGTTTTGCATATATAATGAGCACAGGTGTTCTTTAGGTTGATATATATATAATGTGTATTCGATTGTTAAGCGTTTTAGTCTTAGGCCTTAGTTGCGCTGTCGGCTCGTGGGCGCTTGGCCTAAAGTAGCCTAAATATTGGCTGACGGTAGATTGTTTTACACGTGCAGTTAGCGCGCCAAACTTAGAAACTGCTGATGACAGTGAATTTGAACAATACAGTGTAGTAGTTGTTTTAATGCAGTAGAGAGCTGTATGTTAGAAGTTACAGTCGATTTGTGTTTGATGGATAACTGTGTTTGAAGAATAACTGTGTTTTAAAGAAAAACATTCAAAGAACTGTGTCAATTTAATTCTTAAACAGTTAGAAGACGTTGAGCAATTTATATGTAGAGATAAGGAAAGTTCTTGAGTTAGGTCACAACTAAGAAAGAAAAGAGTTGGTGACAGATATTATTCACATATTTATTGTTAACGCCGATATAGGTCGTTATGTATTTGAACACTGACAAATTTTAGTGATTGTATTTGATCACGCCGATGGAGAGCGCTGTGTATTTGTAAACGGACAGTGATAATTGTTCGATTTATAATTAACTATCTGAAAATGACGCAAGATAAATTATTTTTTACCCAGTGATAGATTAAGTGTTGATCTTTGGCAAGGCCTAGTTAGACGCCAAGAATAACAGGCCACCATATTGGATTTGATGGTGACAAAGTAACATTTAATGGAAATCGGAGATTGAAATATTCTTGATGTTGTGGAAGATAAGAACCCGGATGCATCACCATGCATTGGTCTGCTCACCGCCAGGGCTGCCGACAGAAATTCCGGGCCCCTAGGCAGAGCAGTCACGGCGGGCCCCTAACAGATAATACGACCCACATTTTTTTCTTACTTCCGCAAAAATTTCTGATGACCTTTTTTTTTGCTTTTCCGTGAAATTGTCAGAAAGAAAGTCACAAGAGCCGCATTTGGCGCCCTCCCGGCCCCCCCCCGTTACGCCACTTATATTTTATAAGGCATAAAATCACATAAACTTTGTATATCTGATTAAAATATATATCATAAGTTGCTTGCGGGCCCGGCCCGGGCCCCTAAAAGTCGCCGGGGCCCCTGGGCATTTGCCCCCCTGCCGTCTCGGCGACTGGCCTGCTCACCGCAGAAGCCGCGGGTAATATGTTCGCTTATGATTCCCTGGTATTTGATGAGAGGGATGCTGCTACTCGCCACTCGGTAGCACCGCTATATGAAGGCCTTAGGGCTTAGGCGGAGTGCCCGGCTGCAACAACTGCTCCTACCTAGAGAAGTTAAGATAACTGCTTCGTCCCAACCCGTATTCCGGTTCGAATCCTTTCTCCGAATAAACTACTGAAAGCCCAATTTCCGCAACATCACGACCGACCGCTAGAGGGTGGCGCGGTCGCCACACAGAGAGCTATCATGGTCAAAACCACATACAAAACTCACTAGCACTACATACTACAAGAACAACGCCATTCATCGTTTAGCAGAATAGGGTTTCGTTTAGGGTTTCAAGCTTTTGTCTCTAACTTGTGTTTTCAGATTGATTGCAGTACTAATTCGAGTTATGGCTATCTTTACTATCGCGGCAATACCTTACCACCATTGATCTCCTATACATTGTGCAGCAGTGTTCGCATTATATTCTATGCGAACAATGCGCTCTCTGGAACTGGATTCAGTGTTAAATACCAGGTCAATCCATTAGGTATGCTTTCGATTATTTCCAAGTGTGTGGCTTAAATCTCCTGAATGGTAAATCTATGATAGTAATTGCAATGGTGATTGCATATGAACATTTATGTAGCGTCGCTCAAAGAGCAAAACAAATTACAGGCTCTATCAACGCTCGCCGTATGATGTTAAATGTCATTTAACGCGACTATAATTACATCAGTTAGCAAAATGCACATTAGACTATAAGTGGAGTCCACGCATAGGCCTAGACGCCAAGTCACAGTTACATTGATGGTCAAAGTCCCTGGACTAAATTCCGTAGATAGGATGGAAAGGGGACAGGTGGCAGTGCTGGCAGCACACGATGATGATGCCGCCGAGCAATTCTTCGCTGATAATAGATGATGCACGTCCGGGAATTCGTGGATGAGTCATTTTCCGGTAACATGGTAAATTCACTAAATCAACAAGCCAAAAGAATTCCTTCAAAATTAAATTGTTTTCTTTGGAACAAATCTTGAATGTTTCTATTTCACAAATATATATTTGTCTTTGCACTAATATGTAAATGCAAAAAGTTGTTGGTAGAAAAAAATAGCCTTACTAAAATATTTATCCACTCCGTTACTGTATACATATGAGATCTGTTTATACAGTGTATAGCTTCTGTTGTGTATCTTGACATGTCAATATGTTTTTAGTATTAATATTTATGGAATAGAAATAAAAGAAATTAGAATACATATAATTATTTGATTCCATCACAGTTTCATTTATTTGAAAAAGGTGCACTCCGTTACGTAAATTAAAACAACTAATGTTAAGTTGAACAAGTTTTTTGCCCAAACAATTGAAAAGAAATCACTTGAGCCAATCATTCCCAGTGATCGAATTAACAGAAAACACTAAAATATTTATGGCATTGTCTTAATAATCTGCTGACAGCATCAAAATACAACACCATTTAGCCTATAATAAGTCCACTCCGTTACTATCTTTCGAGTGTCGAGCACAATTTGTCCACTCCGTTACATAGCTGTCCCATGCATTTCCAAATTAATGTTAACGGAGTGGACAGGTAACCTATCGGAATAGACAATTTGAGTTGCAGAACGGTAAATACCATATTATCGCTCACGCGTCCACATCACTCGTCGGTCAATTGGTCAAATCATTATTTTGCTTATAACTTTATAAGCGTAATATTACAAATATTATTGGAATTAAATTTATTCATAATCATTGCAAAAATGCAGTATCGAAGTGGCTGTATAATAAAAAAAACATCTGTTACGAAATAAATGAAAATTAGTAAGAAATTTGTCGGACCATTCATATCGTTGGTGAAGATATAAATAACTTACATAGATCTTGACAGAAAAGATGAGTCAAGTGCGCGACCACAAAATTGAATGGTTCGAAGATAAAAAAATTATTTTTACAGGGTAACGGAGTATACATAAATCCTGGGGACAAGTTTAAAAAATTTCTTTTAATTATACTGAAGATCCGGTTCAACAAGTTGTATCTTATGACGTGCACGAATGTATAATACACGAGAAGCACGTGAATATTTTCATTTACCACAATACATCAATGCTCAGATTTAACTAACATTAAATCAGTAGACTTTAAGGAGAAGGCGATCGATATTACCTTCCAAAATCAAAGCCTACAATGAAACTCTGAAATCCTTTGCAATGAAAATGGTGCATACTGCGTTGTCGTTTATGCTACGAATTTAGTCTTCGTATTCGATTGCAACATACTATTCAGTTGATAAACAGTAACAATTCGGATTCGAAGCAAAATGAATGTAAACATTCGGCGCGCTCTACTGGTGAGGGATTTATAGGGCCTAATGTCTGGCTCCCGTCTGTTTCGGCGCATCAGTTGGTCTTGAATGAGCTATTTAAGACACTTGATAATAACAGGTATCGATTTGTAATCATTATAACTTCACTGTTTTCATTCGTATGTAGTCTGTGTATTGTTCTATTTTTTTATTATAGGCCTATGGAGGCTATGGGGTAATTAATTGAAAGCTCTTATCTCAATTTGGCGCTAATCTTGGTTTTTACACTTCTGAACAGTATCTCTGTACTTTGTAGTTCCCTATAGCACATTAACTAATGCACCAATGAACTATGCCATAAACGTTGGCAGCCGACTTCATCTGTATTGCACAAGTAATGCAATCGGTTACCTTCCAAGTTGGACTCTGAGCAGAGATGGAACGGAGGAAAATACCACAGTCATTGCAACTTTCTGCGTCGTCAACTCCGGATATACTTCAAAGTATTCGGTTGTAAAAGGTGGATCAGGAGTGTGCAACCTAGTGGTAGAAGGTGCTACTATGGCTGAGGCCGGCGTCTACACATGCATTGATGTCGGCCTCGCCTCCTTGAGTTCAGTCGTCACAGTTATGGGCAAGTATTAGCTTACTGTTTATTAATGCTCAGTGTGTGTATATATGTCCGCATGTATGTATGTACGAATGTACATACATATATTAGGGTGGTTCACAAAAACAAAGTTCAAGCTAGAAACCAGGGCACCCTCTCAGTTTGTTAGACGTGTCAATAGTATTATTGAGATAAAATTTCAGCATCTTATTCCAGCTGGAAGATGGTGCTCAATGACACAGAAATATTACCATTATAGTAGCATTAGCGGTAAATCTTGATGTCGTATAACTTGGTCAACAACTCAACATTTATCATGGAGATAAGCTTCAAATAGTTTCTGTTGTGTTATACTTACTTACTTACTTACTAGTATTTTGAACAAAGTGTAAAGTTCTTGCTAAAGGTCATGGTGTCTACTTCCTGTGTTTTTGGCAGACATTTTTCATAAGTGAATTTTCAAAATTACCATTTGCCAATGAAATTTAAGAGCTCATATTTAACACTCTAACTTTTCGGCGTGCCGAAATTAGCCTGTGCGACAGTATACAATGAATCCATGGCCATTCATCATCTTCTGGAGCTGTGGAAACTCACTGACAAGGTTCAAACCTTGAGCTTTGATAACTGTCAACACTGAGCTCTTCAACGGAGTGTGCGTTCTGCTGGAAGACAAGATGGGTCGAGAGCTCCTGTGTTTGGCCTGCCGTCACCATGTGATGATTTTATCCAAAGTATTCCCCCTTGTGCTGCGGTCCATCTAATTCATCACATAATCCAATCTTCCACACATATAAAGCTGCTTGGGGAAAGTGTGATACAGGACTGAATGTCATATCCGCACTGAACCATATCATGAAACAGCACTAAATTTTCTCAAGAAGTTAACTGAAAGAAAATCAGATTCAGAGATAAGAGGTCAAGAACTCACTAATTTTGAGCTGAAAATGGTTGTCTTGGAAGTTAGCCTTCAATAATTCACTGGAGAGGGCCCTGGGCCAATTCACCATGCAAGTTGGATGTCCAAGTTACTGTATGCCATCAAAATCTATCCTTTTCGTGATCAACGTGGTTTATTCAATATAACGAAGAAGAAAGAAACTCAGATTCATGTGCAGCTTTGTTGCCCTTCTTTATGCAAAAGCATGAACAAAGGCCTCACTTGCTGCTGAAGATCGTGGACAAGATCTGTCATTTTGGATTAATCTAGGAAAACACGAGTCAGTTGACTCCTAGATCAGAGTTGCTGCCAGGAAGGCCCTAGAAACTACTAGTGGTACCGTTCAGATGAGGCTGTAAGTCTGGCACTGTTCTCAGACCAAGTTCCAGTAACAGATAAGGTGAATATTGTTCACAGAGTAACTGCAAAGCCTGGTGAAAGGAAGGTGAGAGGTGATGCTGAGGTGCTGAAGGAGGGGCTTGCCTAGGTGATTTTGCAACAAAGTGAAAACTGACACTGCTGTCACACCTGAAGATTAGTGATTACTTTCTTACATTTCCACAAGAGAAATGGATCGAGAATAAGGATTACAAACAAGGTAGAGAGAGAATTTAGAAGTTGAGAGTGGTGAACGACACGGCTCAGAGGTGTGTGAAGTTGTTCACGGAATTCAACCGACTCATCGTGAGTAATGAAGAAGAAAAGCAGTGTCTTCTTCAAGTGGTCGTGGCAAATAGGAATGCTATTTGCCACACAACAACAACAAAGAAGTCTGTTGTTGACACAGTGCTTGCAGTTTCTAGACGCTAAGACTGTAGCGGGTGTTGAAGTCATAAAACCGGAACAATCGACATTCATGGTCAGAACGATGTTTTTTTTAAATTTTTGGACATTTCCAATTCTTCAAACTTACAGAAATTTTACAAATCAATCTGGCTAACTGTTCTATTGTCACATGAGTTGTCAAATTACAGTAAACTTTGATTTATCGTGAAATAAAAATTTATACATTTGTACGGGAATGTACGCTCGACGCATTCATTTCCACAATTAAGCTTAGTGTCTTTTTAGCAATTTATCGGTATCATGCAAAGTGACACAGTCCGTGAGCACCGTCTTCCCGTTGGAATTAAAAGCTGAAGTTTTGTCTAAATAATACTATTGATAGGTCTAACAAACTGAGAGGGTGCCCTGGTTTCTAGCTTGCACTTTGTTTTTGACCATGCATCTGTGAACCACCCTAACATATATGTGTGTGTATGTATCTATGTATGTATCAAGGTACTTAATGCTTCGCGTGTAAGTACTTACAAAAACGCTGCAGGTATGACGATCTCATTTAAATGTCATTTTCCTGCAATATGTCATTATGTTCTTTGTAGCTTTTACATTGTTAGTCCTGTATTAATTGTTTCTCATCCAGTAAGCTTAAGTATAAACGCAGGTAAAACTGTTTGCGCTACCTTCGGAGGCTAAACGATATGAAATAGGCCTATGTATGAAATATGTGTTACTGCGCGGATGTAGGCTACATTTTATTTAGAAAGTTCCCCTTGCATCATTATGTTAATCTATACATTCGCCGCTGTTGGTGGGTGGAAAACATGATTCACTCTTTTATGTACATGGCACACTCTCAAGTCGACATGATTGACACGCATACACTTAGGCCTATAAACAGTATACAGTGATATTGCATTTGGATAAATTATGTTTTTAATATTTCAATTTTTCTCTATAGCTTGGCACATGGACTAAAGTATTTACTTTGTGGAAGAGATCTGAGACATATTTTATATTATGTGAATCGATTTCATGGAATAAAGCGCTACATGCAACTGAGAATCGTTGTGAAATTCGATTCGCTGGCTTGATTTTTAGTTCCTGGCCTCAGACTAATTATACAGCAGTAGGCCGATAATGAGTTGGCAAGTGAAATTTCAACCCATTTTTGTCAATAAGCTAAATAAGAATAAATATCCTGATGCAAACTCCAATTTAGATTTCACATAATTTGAAATCACGACGTGTATATTGTGGAATGTTGTAGATGTGGATTACACTGTTACCAAACAGTCGCAGGTTCTCAAAGGAGACTTACTAACATTTAGGCATTCTATACAGTTTAACGGTTCCGTTTCACCTGCTCCCATTCTGCCGATGTTCTATTACTGGAATATAACAGGAAACTCAGTTGCCATTTCTAACACGACACTGCCAAATATCATCATCTCATCCATCAATGTCACAGCTGAACCCGAAGTGGTTCCTTCCTATGGATTCAAGCTGACCTTTTCTGCTCCAGCTAATCGTATTGGTTACGCAACCAATGCTCCAACATATAGTTATTCAATCTCTACCGCTTCCTATATCGTTCAATGTAAGTATATCCGAGATAAAATCTTAGAGTATAGCCTACATACTTGTAGATAAGTCTATGTACATAGCAAATCCGCAACATATTTGACTCAGAATCAGTCTGCATACGAAATCCATAAGTAGGATTTCGAAGTTAAATATTTGTGTTCTTATTTGACAACGTGGTTTCCTAAGGCTTAATACCCGCATTTTTTATAGGATTGAAGTATTTCTTTAATTGTAGTTAAACTTAAAGAACTGTGGACTTAACATATCGATATATTTAAGATTTGATTGTTTAAGGTAATAGTTCATTTTAATACATTGCCTCAAACTTGAATTGCGTTGCGGCTGTATTAGCTTGATTATTTTCAATAACCGGATATTGCTTGATTGATTGATTGATTGATTGATTGATTGATTGATTGATTGATTGATTGATTGATTGATTGATTGATTGATAGAATGAAACATACTCACGGCAAGCTGCATGTAAGTCTACCAGAGCCAGGCTTAGTAATAAAGATCATATTAGCAGGAGTAAGAAAGTTAAATGAAGAGGTGAGCCCTTAATAGAGTGTGATGGATCTTGTATAGAAGCTAGGTTGTTCTTGAGGCAGTCAGTTTACTTCTTGGATACCGAGACTTTATGCTGCATGATCTTAGACGAAAAGGCAATCCGATGACCTCTGTCTTCCTCTTAATTCAGATCTTATACTCAGCATTTTAAACAACCACACCACACGTCAAACCTTCTGTTGCACTTAAATTAAAGAGCAATGCATTCCACGTAATTCTCCCTTTAATTCTGGCTTTAGATAGTTCAGACTACACGAGGTAATAGAGGCGGAGTTTCTAGAAGTAGGCAGTCGCTTAATTATGCGAAGTTAACGTATTACTGCGTTCGTTTTTTTAAACTGCCATTTTCGGTTTATTGCAGATTGGCCAGAGGAAAGCAATATGGCTATAACCGGTCATTACAATGGTTACATTGCCTATAACGGGGTACTACAGTGCAATGTCTCCTCCAATCCACCATCCAGTTACCGTTGGTTGGATCAAAGTAATGACTTCTACACAAATGGAAATACTATTGTTGTTACACACAGCGGAACATACACTTGCAATGCATCGAATGTTATCCGAAGCAAAACCTACTGGTCTTCAAAGTCGATTACTATATACCGTAAGTTGAGCAGTAGGCCTACAACAGGTCTGCAGCTTTAAGGGCCCTGCCTTGTATTGCAGGCATCGCTGATGTTAAACAGGTTAAACTTTGTAATAGGAAACATGTCTTTGTTTTTCTCTGTTTACAGGTGCTTGATAAAAAGCAAAATTGGTGAAACATCTAGAACGATGTTCAGTTTGAGTTAATATTAAGAGGTTAGACAGATAGAGCGACAGACTGTTATACAAGTTCTGTTAAATACATAATTATTTCGACGCAAGTTTCTTGTCCAGTATTAAACTTATACTGACTATGATATTTATTAACATAAAACGACGTTCCTCTAGCCTTCCGAAAACCAAACATAAAGTTCTCTGCACAGTTCACATGCTATTTATAATTTTGTCACACTGCAACTTCTATGCCTAACAGTGGTTCCGAAATTCTTTATTAGTAGATGATGGATAGCAACAAGTTAGTAGGGCCTACCAAAATAACAATTTAAAATGTTCCATCAAGTAGCCATTAGTCGACATAGCTGTTCCCATGATACTCCATAGTAATCATCAGTGTTGTTCGGTTTTCAGTTCCTACCACAACGGAAATCCCATATGAAAGTACAACTGCTGACTCAGGTAAATTATTATGGGACACATTGGCATACCGAATGTGCAAGCTAGTTCTAATCTAATTTAATCTGAACATTTGTAAAGCGCTCCTCACAGCAGAGCTATTCAGAAGCGCTCTCAGCGTGACAGGTCCGAGAAAAGACAAAGGTCTTTAAGCAGCGAAGAGATGCCACTGAAATCCCCTCCAGAATCCGGCTACGAATTGCAGGGGAAGGTCATTCCATACTGAGGGACCCACAACCGCGAAAGCCCGATGCTGGGTTAATGAGGTGCGACCGAGGTACGAAGAGATCAAGCCGGTCAGCAGAACGAAGAGGGCGAGAAGAACGTGCAGAGAGCGGCTTACATATCAAGTCACAGAGGTACCTAGGCGCTAAGCCTTGCTGGGACTTAGTAACTAGGAGCAGGATCTTGTATTTGATTCGAGCCGAGACAGGGAGCCAGTGAAGATCATTAGTCATGCATGTGGAGATGTGAATGTACCGAGGAAGACGTGCAATAAGTCTGGCTGCTGCGTTTAAGACAAATTGCACAGAGGGCAGGCGAACCTTGGGAAGCCCAATTAGTACAGAGTTACAATAGTCAATGAGTGAGAAGACAAACGCATGAACCATGATTGTAAACACTTTGGAGGACACCGATCTTCTAATGGCACTAAGTCGCCTAAGTTGGTAGCAACAAGAGCGGGTCAGGAACGATAGGTGTTCAGAAAACGTCAAGGCACTATCAAGAGTGACACCTAGGTCACGAACACTGCAGGAATAGGTAAAGTCTGGGAATAATGAGGCCAACAGCAATATACCGTAGTCATGTTCTAGTTAATGATGCCGAGCCAAGTAATACAAGCGTGGAATATATTAATCGATTCAGCCGTTCCTACACACTGTGTAGTTTTCATTAATGAGTTTTTCTATTTTCAGTTCCTACTACACCGAAGATCACATCGAATTCTACAAATAATGACTCGGGTAAATTAGTACAGAGCACCTTATTTAATCTATTATGTTAAACATATATAAGAGTTTATCTATTCTAATCCGATCAAATCTGATTTTATCTATTCTGATTAAATGTGAAACAATCTAATTTGGTCCAATATGATCCGACCTGACTTGGTTAAGTCATATTTCTACACTCCCTCTGTCAGAACATTCTAGACAACGAACGAAGACACCAGGTCAACTACTAGATCTTCTCTGGCGCATTCGTTGAAGATGGAATACAATTGACCATCGTGACAATCATTCAACTACCAAAGCATAAACATCTGAAAGGTTCTGTTATCTTGAACGACTTGGCGTTGATGCGCCTTCGGTTGATGCTTTGTGCGATAGAAGTTGCTAAATTAATCTTTTTGGTCTTGTAAGTCATAGTTTCTAAACGATTCTTTGCTAAGTTATCATAAAAGTCAGGATATTTTCCCATATTAAATTTAGGTCGAGACACAACCTATTAAACATGTTTTTGATAATATTTTGTTAGGTTTTAGTTCTCAACACAATTATGTACCCTGAAGGCAATTGATATTTATACATTATTACCTTGACCGACTGGGCTTCTTCGTTCGTCTACGTCTTCCCTACATCGGATATTATAACTTCGTTTCGAAGGCTTCCTGAAGGCTTACGCCTCTTATGGATAATCTCATTCTTACAATCCCTCATGTTCCTTTCCTAATCCGTCGGAGGGCAACCCGCTCAGTCTAGTCATACGACTTATTCGTTTGATGTTTGTGATCGCAGTTGCTATTCCGCTCAATGTTAAGTATTCCTATTTCTCTGCTCTTAGCGTGCTCCACTCAGGCCTGTGCCGTCGGATATCTCATCCAATCGCGTCTGTTACTCAGCCTATCCATATGTCTTCGTGTCTGTCTAAGCGTGTATGTCTGTATGTTACTACGATCCTCTGTCGGCGTGCATCTACATGTATGTGTCCTTGTTCGTCTTTGTCCTTGTTTGCCCCTCGCGATCTACATCCCAACCTCTAGGGCGATTCATTTCTGGATCTTATTTGCTTGTGACCGAATTCTGATTTGTGGGTTAATCGGTCACCTTCTTCATATGCTGGCCGAAGCATATTATTTTTCCCTCTCAGGTTCTCGGCTGATCTAGTACTAAATGTTAAGCGCGTGCATAGATAACTTCTATGAAAGCTAATAAATTTCTGTAGCGCCCTTTTTTACTCTGTCAGATAATTATAGCCTAATAATATAATTATAATTTAATTCGTGACTATGCTATCCTAGGACAAAGTGATTCGAACGTCAGTGTGATCGTTGTCTCAGTGTTTTTGGCGATAAGCATTCTTGGTTACATTGGAGTCGCAATATTTATCATCGTACGCCGATGCAGAGGAATACCAAATGAAGGTAATATAATTCTCCAAAAATATCCCATTGCTACACAACAGCTGCGCTAGACCCATTAACAAAAGGGTGATACTCAGCAGTAATATAAGGTTATGTGAGAGGCTTATTTAGGAGCATCATGATAATCTCACAATATCTTGAACATGGAACGTTGATAATCGTAAGTCCAGTTTATATACGCAGGAAGGTAGTTATGTTAGCAGTGCACATTTTGAGACTATAATAATGGACAACGTTGAGATATCATTATCCCAATGAGTGCGTGCTGGTTGAGCTGCGGCCTTCAAATACATTTCTTAGTTGCCCTATTTGATTTGATTTACGCTCTTTAATTATGCCTACTTTCACCTAGAATGATACAAGGTGATTATTTTGCCTAACCGATCAAATGTTTCATATGAATTTTTTAACTTGTATCTAAAACAGTCCGCATAGGCCTATCACTGTTTTCAATCGTATGGGAGATTGGAAAGAATGGAGCATATTATCCAGAATAGAAGATCATGCGGTGTTTTGTTACCGTACTAGTGGTCCGGCTTTTTATCTTGACGGGAGTGTTTTACTATTTATTTTCAAAACAAAATCATTGACAAAGACTTTGTTCACTGCAGATCAACAAGACACGAATCAAGGCATTCAAGACATGACATCCATAAACGTCTCCATGACAACTGGATCCGTGTATGAGAATCTTCCTATTCGTTTCCTTTCACCAGAGTCTTCCAGAACGACAGCCACAATTGACGAACACCAGTATGAACATCTGAGTCACGGATTCGATCAGTCTGCTGGCTATGACAACCTTAGGAGACAGTCAGTCACATGAACATTAAGCTATGCATGACCTCAGGCAGATCAGTGACAACAGATCACGACAGATAAATTCAGTGCCACAGATAGCAGATGCTGTAAGGTGCAGACATACTAATAATAATAATAATCAAAATAATGATAATCTTTTCTTTATTGAAGCACCTGACAAACGCACTGTGCTGTACATTTACATGTTATGCAATTGAAATCTTAACTACTAACAGAACAGACAGCCTGCAATACACGGCGCTAATAGCAGCCTACAAAGCATGTCCGCCTACGGGGCTCGAACTCGGTACCTCTCGCTCTCTTTGCCAGTGTGTTATCCAATGCGCTATTCCCCCCACAGTCTGTAGTTCGCAGTTGATTATAAAATACTAGTAGATGACCTTTAAGCTTTCTTCATCTTTTGATATTTTTTATTTGTGTACAATCATTTGATTTAAATGTAAAACGGTTATTAACTCAATATGTTTATTTCCTAAAGATCAAACCACGACAACGCTGGATAGATAATAGAAAATGAAGACTTAACATCACTTGGACTAACACTAAGGGGAGCAATGACTTGACAAATGACTAGGAACAATGTCGATTATTTATTCGTACCAACCGTCGTGGTCAGAACCTGATGTTGATGATGATGATGATATTTTCCATGTTTCTTACTGTGTTAGTTTTATTCTCGTACGAATTGAAAGAAGAGCAGTTCCTTAAATTATCCCTGAGGGGCAGCCATGGATTTGAATTGTTAGCGACTTCATTTACTTAGCCTCGGCTTAAAAGTGGATAGCCAGTCATCTCCCTCGCCGGCTGATCTTCTTCCTACTGCAGTCAATGTAGTTTTTATAGCTGAGTTCGTTCGGGTGAAAATGGAGCAGAACGGTCGAAGAATCTCTCTGCCCTACCAGGTGTTTGAACCCCGAATTCTTCTTTGAAAGTCAGTCACTCTAATCACTAGACTATCGGGTATCCCTTATTTTGTATACATGGTAGCTTTTATTTTATGTTGGGCTAAGATTTCTGACTATTCAGTATTCGCAGTAGACCTAAATAACCATCATCACCTTTCTTCGGTGGCTCAAACTGCGCTACCACAATATTATGGACTTGCGCCTAACTTTCTATCGCGCCACGACATCTGGTTAATAGGGTGGCAGCCAAAATGGTTATTTTTTTATAATGCCAGGGACATCCCCCAGTTCTGTTCGTATTGGTAGTAGAAACCCATGTGCAAAATCTTTTTAAAATATTCCATTATTTAGGGGTGCCACATCACAACTTAAATTTTGTATACAAAATTATTGCGTTATCGAAGCCATAAAAATCAACTTTTTATTTTTTCAGGAGCTGGATGAAAGTTAGACACTTCTAGAGCCTATTATTTTTATTGTGATATGTGATCAGTGCTATGTACCATGGATTGTTGGATACCTTATTCTCTGATGATTGGTTTTATAAATAAATGATAAAATAATAAATATATAAATTGGGACAAACTGGAGCTGAGGAGTAAATAAATCATTTTAATTTTTAAAACAATTTTTTGGACTTCTGTATATAAAAGGCTTTCCTAAGCTTAATTATTTATTTATATTTACTCACAATATCCCATAGAATCCATAACCAATTTCAAATAATCCAGCATTTTGCAATAGAAAAAAGCACTTCATATCAAAAGTAAATAATGTCTTACAAAACATTAAATATCTGGCTAAAATTTGGTTTCGGGTCAGAACATACAGTATGATTAATATATTAGAAAATCAGATTATAAATAGCAACTCTGTACAAGTTTAAATTTAAATAATTTTTTAGCTTATTTATGAAAATACTTTGCCAGGAAAATCCTAAAATACCCAATACCCAACACTTAGTCTCGCATAATGTATCCAGTGTTTCCAATCTTTTTATTGACTTGCTTGTTTTCAGTACTTTCTAACTGGAAACTGACTAGGATTCATTCATTCCAAACGTTTTATACAGCGCCCTTCAAGAAGCCTACTCAGAGGTGCTCAAAGGTTGGCATGGCCAAAACCTTCTACCATATCTTAAACTGAAATTTGCCTTGTTGGATTCACACATGATTCAATCAATATTGCAAGGCTGCTTTAATGAAAAGAGACATTACAGGTTTTTCATTTGTTAAATGTCAATGGCGAAACTGTTCGTGAAGTGCACGCATGCATGACAGTTGGAACAGTTGGAACTTTTTGAAATAAAGCTCACTTGCCTGTGACTACAATGCCAACATGCAATCGGGAGGCTTGAGAAGATCTACAATGAGAGGAGGAATTCACAAAAGGCAGCATGGAGAGGCGGAGAAACACAGACAGTCGCGAGTAAAGATTTGTTGAATCATTAGAGAAATCATTTAATATTTCACATTCTGATGCGGAAGTAAAAAATAAAATCCTGAGGACACAGCACTTCTGCAGGCTCAGCTCAGAGATGGAAGGATGTCAAGTTTAATGGCACAAGTGAAAAACAAATTGAGAAACAAGATGAAGAAAAACGGAAGAGAGACAAGATGAAACTAAGACCAGCGTTTATCAAGAGACATTGAGACAATCTGTTACTACTACTCCAATGTCCAGGTCCAGTGGTATTAAGACAGCTGCCGATTTATTTAAATCTGATGCTTCAGATAGTGATAACTGCTATATAGACTGCATCGAAAACTCTGAGTCTGTAGATGAGGCAAAACCCCAAAGACTAAAAGACCTCGCCAAAGAATATTATTATCAATCTGCAAGTAGCAGCAGCTCTTGATCGAATGAAGGACAGCTATAGTAATGCGTGGAAACAACAGCATTTAGTTGGAGTGTCAGCAGACTGAAGATAGGTTGAGTGTGGTGAATGATAGGACAGAAACGGGAGTGGCATTGATACCAAAATAAAATATAATCCGGACCAAGAATGTAGGTCAAAAGCAAGCCTTGCTCCACGTGGTGTCCGAGCATCGAAAAAGTTTCCGGACACCAAAAAGTCAACGGTCACAAAATGGACCAATAAATATTTTAATGTGTTAATGATAAATATTTTAATGTGTTAATGATTTAATCATACTTATAAGGCTGAATAATGCTCACCAGTACTTTTTAATTATTCTACTTTTAAAGCAAAACAATTTAAGGTTTACTTGATCTTACAGAAAATACGAAAAAGTTTCTAATATTATCACAATTGTGCTTACGATCCTTGTCTAAAATTTGGAAAACTTGACCTCTTATGTGGCACACCTAAACGATGGAATATCTTTATCATATTTTGCACACTAACTTACTTTATCAAAAGGAACATAACCTGGGGCTGTCCCATCAATTTACTCAAAATAATTTATTTGAGCACCACCCTACTGGTTAAGTTTCCAAGTTTTATTTTTCAGTTTGCTGGACGTATCTGCGAAATATAGGCTATATTAATTAAGCTTAAACGCGAATGTGTAGCGCTAACCTTATTACGGAACAGCATGAAACTTCTTGTTAGAACGTAGCCTAAATATATATTTAGCTATTGTCAGAATTGCTGTTTAATAGTTAATTGGCTGATGATTTCTGTCTGTAACGCGTCGCAAATCGATAATGTTGTTTATTTATTGCGAGTTAGAAGATACAAACACCGAGAAATGAGTTGATATTTCAGAGAAATTAATCGAGTTGATGATATTTTATAATATGCGACCTCGTCTAAGAAAAGTCGCCACAGTCATGTTGAGAATATTAATAATAATAATAATAATAATAATAATAATAATAATAATAATAATAATAATAATAATAATAATAATAATAATAATAATAATAATAATAATAATAATAATAAGAACAACAACAACAACAACAACAACAATAATAATAATAATAATAATAATAATAATAATAGTAACAACTACATTAACAACAACAACAACAACAACAACAATAATAATAATAATAATAATACTAATAATAATAATAATAAAATTACTAAATAGTCATAATAACAATAATCATAATAAGACGATTTATAAAAATATATCGCCTTAGCACAGCCGAGGCCGATGAAGGCGATATATATACAGTGTACATATGTGCGAGTTCAAAAAATCGTTGACAGTAGTTTGACGCTTTAAACAAGTAGGCCTAGGTCTTGAACTATGATATAAATGTCTCAAGGGACTTATTAACTTATGGATTAACTAATGGATTTATGAACATTTTCTTATTAACTTGGGGACTTCTTTACATTTCCATCAG